>JAWQRJ010001895.1:0-14692 GCA_033557515.1 Diorygopyx duplodentatus | reverse complement strand
ATTGTCTGCCAGAGCAGTGCTGACTGAAAACAAGGGGTTAAAACTTACAGTTCAAGGGGTTAAAGAATTACAACTTTCGAGAAATATAGTCACGAGAAGAATTGAAAAATTAAGTGAAGATATAATTTCTCAATAAGAAGAACACATAAATAAATGCGTAGCCTTTTCCTTACAATTCGATGAATCGACTGATACTGCACAATTAATGATATTTATCCGGATGGTATTTGAAGATTGTACAGTAAAAGAGGAAATACTTAAATTAAAACCTATGCACGGAAGGACGAGAGGGGAGGACATATTTATAGTTTTTAATAACTTTGTGAAAGAAACGTTTCCTATTTTTAAATTGTTTTTGATTACAACGGATGGTGCTCCATGTATAACCGGTTGCAATAATGGTTTTATTGCTTTATGTCACCAAGATGATAATAATCCACAATTTTTAGCATACCACTGCATTATCCACCAACAAGTTTTATGCTCAAAGAGACTTCAAACACACAATGTTATGGAAACTATCTTTAAAATAGTCAATTCTATACGTGGCAGTGCCCTTCATAGACGTTTGTTTAGATTAAAAAATGAGGATAATGATAAGGACCTTTTTTTATTAGAGTTATCCTTCTTGGCAGACTTTAGTTCAAAACTCAACTATTTGAATCTTGAACTAGGTACATGGTAAATGTAGAAATTTATTAGACATGGTAAGCTCGATAAGAGCTTTTCAGCAACTTATAATACTGTTGAAAGCGAATTTAAAAGATAAAAAATTAAAACATTTCTCAAGCATTGAAAAATATTTGCAGACATATCCTGAACTACCTCAATTTAACTCAAACAAAATGATTCTCGAGATTGAAGACGTTGAAAAAGAATTTCAGACAAGATTTGAAGATTTTGGTAAGATTGAAAATATTGCACAATTTTTTCAAATGTGTTTCAACAAGATATCAACATAGAAGAAATTGCAAATCAAATTTCTACAATATTTGAAGCAAATCAGGATAAAGTAGAATTGAAAATAATCAAACTTCAAAATGATTTGTATTTGAAATAAAAAAATTGTATTTGGAAATACACTAAAGAGAAATACCCAATCTTTACAAATGCGGCACAAAAATTGAAATATACCGTAATGTAAATATTGTAATGTCTTGCTTTGGCTCGACATAATTGACGGAATCCGCATTTTCTGATATGAATGTTTGAAAATCAAAAATAAGAAATTCTCTAGCCTTTGGCAAAACTTTAATCTGGTTGACGCGACCAAGGTGAGTGTGGTGGAAGGATCCACAAGGGGCTCAATTCATACGTAAAGATCGTTCTTAGCAGTTGATGAAAAACAGTGATGACTAAGCGATATTGTCCATCTCGAGATAATTTAGATATCTGGACAATAAATCATTATTATTATCATAAATCATTCCAAGGTAGTACCTTGGAATTTCACAATCTACAAATTTCAGATTAGTATGGCCACCAGTTGCATTCACTCAAAACTGTATAAGTAAAAATGTTAAAAATCCAATAACCACATAACTAAGCTAAATTTGCAAATGAAATAAGCCAAAATCTACCTATTTTTCTATAAATTTCAAAGGTTTTAATATTTTATGCTTGCATTTCTGAATGTAAACAAGTAGAATGAAGTTGACTTATTTTGACCAAAGTCATCTAACATTACAGAATTTGTATGTAAACATGCTTTTTGTGGTTCATACTAATTATTTAGTTTGTAAAAATATATATTTTTTTAAAATTTGATTTTAACGTTGCTTATGAGAATGGTTTCTGCACCTATTTACCATTTTAAATAGCAAATGTTGCAAAAATCAGTGTAGTACAAACTCAATTAATTGTAATTCCAAGGTCTCCTAGTTTTTTGATCATTGAATATTTTTTTACATGTTTACTTAAAAAATTAACGATCCACATTCCTAAATTATAAGTATTCGTAAAGTTGGGTACGATTATAGCTAAAAATACCTGCTTAAACAATTTCTTCCTATCCTCAGGATTACCCACATGGCAAACCAAACCAGCAACCTCTATATTTTGATCTTTCAATTTCGAAACAGTTGCATCCACATTCTTTTGTTTTCGACTGCTAACGACCACTTTAGCACCTTCAAGTCCAAGCCGTTCTGCAACAGCATAACCGATTCTACAAGCGATACAGTTAGGGAAACACCATAGAATTAATTAATTACACTTACCCTTCAGTCGATGCAGTAACAATTGCTACTTTTCCATCTAGCCTGTTTTTTGCAACATAACCTACATTTCTAGTGGTGGAAATTAGCCTACTTGATGTGGATAATAACTTTTTAGCCAACATGTTACACTGGTACGTTATGAACGTATATGTTTGACCGTGATCTTTGAACAAGCTATTTGTATTACAATCTAAATTGTCGGTACTGATAGCAAACTAAGTGTATGCGTTGTATGTCCATTAAAATACAGAATTAATAAAAAAAAAGTGCACACTTTAATATTGTATTATGAAAAATAAGCTTATAATTAGTTGTGGAACAAATTTTTGTTTGGTTTTGATGTCAGTCAAGGACATTGGAAGGTTTATCGTTTGGACACCGTAAGCTTATGTAACCATAATACCAGGTGTTTTGAACTGAACTTGCACGCTGTACAGGTAGGACATCTAAATACACATTTAAATAGTTTTGATATGAAATATTTGGACTAGAGAGGAGCTGGAGGCACCCCTAGCAAGTGTGGCAATGTAAACTTAAAACCGGGGAATCCCCAATCATAAAAGGACAACAAATGTAGCTCTTGGTCTAATCATTAAATTGTATTTTATCAAAAATGTTACATCGGTTAGAACTGTTTGCTTCAGAGTGAATTGTGAAGTTCAGAAAGGATTAAAGGAGAAACAAATTAGTATGTCGTAAGTTTGTTGATTGATTTAAATTGTTAAAAGGCTATTTCTTCTAGACTGTGCGTCAGTGCGAAAGAAGTTTACATAAAATTGTTACCAATGTTGAAGTGTTAAAAGGGCAGCACTAAATTTTCACTATTTTCTTGATACAATTTGGTAAGTGGATACAAAATCCTGAAGAATGGGAATAAACAGTACTGAATTTTTTTAATCCTGCAGTAACAGCACTTCTAATTTCCCTTTCATTTTTTTTAATGGTTCGAACTGTTGCCTCATTTAAATTTAGACTTTTTGGAATGTCAGATGCCTTTTCTCCTTTTAAGAAACGATTCAAAATTTGTATTTTTGTCTCCAAAGAAATACATTTTCTTTTAAAAGTTGTTTTCTTACTCTTAGACATAGTTTAGGACTGAAATATAATTTTGAAACAAAAAGGAACACATTCCCAAGTTTCTTCCAAAATCACAATTATAGGCAGTTTATGTAATCTTCCAAATGAACACTTGGAACACAATATTCATACTGTGTAAATGATGGACACGACTCATTTTCAAAGTGTCTCTCAAAGCATCTGTTTTGTAAAATACTAGAAAGTAGAAATCAGTATGTTCGCTTTTTATTCAAATCATTTCAATTGAAAATTTTACTGCCAAAAAACTGGTGTATCCTGTTGATACGAAAGCATTCATGAAAATAGTTATTTCTTATAGACGGGCGACTCCTAACTTTTTCAACATGGAATTATAGCTTATTTGAAAGGATAGAGGTTGGGTTAAATGGGAGAAAAGTTGTGTAATGTGACGGTGACTACGTTGACGTTTCGCTGTTCATTACAGACTACATCTTGAGAAAAAGTTGGGAACACATTTTATTTCTGTTTATTAAATAAATATTTAAGCCATATTTGTTTAAAATATTTATTTGCATCACTAATTTACAGTTTTTTTTCCGGTATAATCTTGTAGCCATACCGCCGGCTACAACAAACGATTCGCCTGTTATGTAGCTGGCATCATCTGATACAATAAATGCCACCACACTGGCAATTTCATGTGGTTCCCCAGGTCTAAAAAACAAAATATATTGTATTATTAACAAATCTTCAGAATTTAAATTCGACGATGTTCATAAACATCTCGTAGACCACCGAGTTTGAGTCATTCTCTATACTAAACACGTTACCTGCCTTTTTAACAACACTCTTGACATCATATCCACGATGGCACTTTCAGAGTTCATAAGCTAAAACCGAATTTGTTTGCTAACCATAACAAAACAAACATTGAATACTTACAACGTTGGCAAACGACGTGTTAATAAGTCCTGGCACAACGCAATTTACTTGTATGTTATCCTGGGACAGTTGCTTTGCGGCAGCTCTACTTAACCCAATTACTGCCGTTTTGCTCACCGAGTAGGCACCTAAGTGCTAAATTGTGCATATTAGTATAAAATATCAATCGAGTAAGTTAACACATTGACTGTTGTAACCACTCAAAAAAAAAGAAGACGTTTACGTACCGCAACTGGTTCGTAACCAGAAATCGATGAGATAAACACAATTTTGCCACCCTTATTCTTTCGTAAGTGGGGTAAAGCTTCTTTGGCCAACATGAAAGAAGACTTCACGTTTACGTCGAAAATTTTATCCCATTTTGATTCTTCACACTAAAAACAAACTATTTAAATCTATTCGTCCTTAACCCAATTAATCTGTAGGTTACATCAAGCACGTAAGATGTCGAAGGATTTACCCCAGCGTTTGATACTAAAATATGGATTCCGCCAAATTTATCCAGTGCCTGCAATCACAATATGTGGTAAATTAATTTTAAAAAGTGGAGGTTTGATGAGGAGTTTTTATTACTTTTATTACTGTTTACAACATTAACAAACATCTTAAAACTTATCAAGCCAATCAGCTGGATTGTAAGTACGTAAGATGGTTAAGTATACCATCTTACGTAAGATGGTAAGATTATTAAGATAATTCTTTGTCACCCCGGTTGTCACGTTGGTTTTTTTGTAACTGAATCTGAGCCGTAGACGCTTGTTTATTTATTGTTTATTTCCAATGGAACACAACCAAACACAATGTTCAACTTCATCAGGTGGTCTTCCACATAGTAACGATAGCTTTAGTAGTTTTTTTACAACGATTTTTCAAATTTTATTACGAATGTACTTTTTGCTTTTGCTTTTTTATGCTTTGTGCATCGCCAATTTATCAAAATGAAACATCAGTGTTTGTTTATTTTCATTAATAGTTTGCGTGCAAAAAAAATTCTTTTGGTGGATATTACTTTGTATGACAACCAAGTTTTAAGGCAAAGTCCAAAACTTTAAAATACCTCTTTATACAACTTCGCTCTATCTTCTCGATTAGACACGTGACATTGAACACCAGCAGCCTGTATATCTCGACTTTTCAACTTAGCTATGGCTTCGTCCACATTCTTTTGCTTTCGACTGCAAATTACTACTTTCGCACCTTCTAATCCTAGCCTTTCCGCAATACTGTATCCAATTCTTAAAAAATAGAGCTATGGTCAGTATACGCATTGAAATATATTGCACTCAACACAGATGAAATTATGGTTACCAATAGTTTTTACACAGTTTACTATACTGTGTAAAAAAACGCAGTACAAATTTGCTAATCAGACTTTGTTGATCAATATTGGAGACAATGAGGGTTGCTATTAATATATTGCATCCAATGATATATATGATACGGCCAAATGATATATAAGATTCAAACTGGAAACTTTCTCGATAGCGTACTAATAGATCCAAGCGAACTATTATAGTTTCTTTTGTAAAAGAATTTAATTTTCTATGCATATTTAGTGGTGTAGATGGTTTTAATTCTGTCTAATTAGCGAACTTTCCTGTGCCAAGAAACTCGAACTATATAGCATACTGTTCCCTATGGTCATAATGAAATATTATCAAAATATTTACCCATACGACGAAGCTGTAACAACTGCGATTTTTCCATCTAGCCTATTTTTAGCAAAATAACCAGTGTAGTTACAATATGCAGCAATAAATCTGTTGGTTTTACTGAACACTTTACGTTGGAACATTTTCCTCAGAGAGAATGTTTTGCTGCAATTGTAGCTAAGTATTTCTGTATTTCACTTTAGTAGTAAACTAATGCTACTGTTTACATCATTTTACAAAGTCTAAGGTGAAATGAATGTGGTCCTTAATTCTACATAACAATAAACGTTACACAGGTGTAAAAAACGTGTTCATGTACAGAGCTAATGCACATGTATCAGTTATATACAAAAAAACTAATTGCTTAAAGGAAGCAATTATTGCTGTTTGGAAGCAGCAAAAGATAATAAGGCAAGTTTTTTTACACCATTATAATAATAACCCCTTACCAATACACAACGTCCAATAGACGTCCAAAAAAGGTCCTTGAGAAATGTCCTTAAGTCCCAGTGCGTAAACAGGGCGTTCCTAAGTGGTCCAAGTAGCTGATAATCTAATAAGAATAACATACATTTTACAGGAACAAATAAATAATTGTCGCAAAGAAAAAAAGCAAGATTTGTTGCTGAATATTTTATGTAGCAACAAGATATGGAAATCGGTGGATTGCAACGAACGGTCCCATATGATTGCCAGCGAGATCTCCGGATTTGTTCCCACTAGACTTTTTCTTGTGAGGCCATATAAAAAATGTGGTATACGGAATGAGTTCTAACAGTATTAATGATTTGCAACAAAGTGTTACACAAGCTTTTAACTCCGTTAGTGTTCGTTAATTAATGAATTGTAGAAAAAGTGTCGAAAAGCGTAACACGCTTTTCGGCACTTTAGAAGAAAACGCAAATGTTTAGAAGAAACGGCCGCCATATTGAACATCTTTCGTAGGAAAATTTTGGTGTATTTCTATCGTGTTCATTTTTACCATGTTTATTGCTACTATGTTTATAATTATCATGTTTACTGTTACCATGTTTATTGTTTCCATGTTCATTGTTACCATACTTATTGCTTCCATGTTTCCTTTTTTTGCAATTTATTAACGTACTAAATTTGAGCAGAATAAAATAATACCTCGAACCTTGTATCGTTGGAAAGGGAAAAAGCTTTAATAATGTCAAACTCAACTACGGTATAATTTTCGGTCACATGTCGAAACTGGTGCAAGGTAAAACATATTTTTATTATCTACCCCGCCGAATGCTTTGATATCTACAACTTTATCCCTCGAAATTTTTTGATACGATAAATAATATGGAAAATATTCACATTTGAAGAAAATGACGATTTTCAGTTTTTTCAGGATATCTAGTGCATTTTTTGAAAAACGAAAGAAGGTCTGAAGAGCTTAGATAAAACCCTATATTCTTCCATTTAACCGTGTGTGTAGCTCTTACTGTTTCCAAGATGGTGAGCATCGAATTTGGTACACCTGTATCACATATTTGTATAAATAGAAGAAAAACATGTTAATAAAATCAGGGCGATGCAAGCTATGAAATGGATTTAGAAAATTAACAAATCCACTTCTGGCTCTTCCGGAAATAATATGAACTTTTTATTTTAAATGGAATCATTTTTTAACCTATCTTATAGAGAATTAATTTCTTCATTCAATCATGTGAAAAATCCATATGGTTCAAAAAAATTAATAAAATGAAAAATAAAGTTTTGGAGTAGACAGATGGCTGTCTACTCCAAAACTTTATTTTTAAATATCGATGGCGATATTGGACTATAGTGGGTTTGCAATAGGAATATCACATAGGCTATGGAAATAATTTTAACAGGTTTAAATTGTTAACAGATGTGTATATTAGCTGTTTATCAACCTCACACAAACCGTTTTACTTTAAATTCTAATCATCAAATGGGAAAAAGAAGTTAAAATTGTTAGATACTCGTTGAAATTATGTCAAAAAAAGAATTGATATGAAGGCCTAAAAAACTGTACGCTTTCCAGATTGACAAAAATGGTCAAAACTTATAAATCTAGTAGTGCTGTATTGTTTGTAATCTAATGAAAATTAATCGTTCATTTCATACCTGGCAGTACAATAGCAGTTCTCGCTTACTACCCCACAGTATAAATTCATAATTTTCTGATTACAACTTTTAACACATACATTTTTTTAAAATAACTACACTCCTTTTTATTTCATAATCAGTGAATTCTGATTTATGCGAATGAAGAGATACTTAATTTCTACAGCCTACTTGTCAATTCTTCATTGAACATTATATGAAGGTCTGTTTATTTATTTCTTGGGAAGCAATCGCTATATCAGAAGCTCTTATAGGTGATTATAAATGATTGATTCCTTTTATTTACTTACCAACGCACTGGAAACTTTATTTTAGCCTACTTGATTCGCAGCTCCATAAATGTGGAACCAAACGTCAATGAAAAGGCTACTGTTATTTTGATTTATTTTTTAACTACCCTGTATTACTGTAAATTATGATCAGAATGTTCGAGAAATAGAATGTGCAATTTTATGTTATAATCGAAAAGACTATGCCGAAATAGGTAAATAATGGTAGTATTTATAACAGCCTACCTGATAGTCCCTCAGATAAAAGAGCACATAGATACCGAATTTTGGCGATTTGTTTGTCCCCACTAGCAGAAATATGAATGCAAAATATGAATATTGGAAATGTTTAGTTTCAAATTTGCGCAGCTTATTCAGTTATACATCCAGGATGTGGAGGAATTAAAAAATCGTATACTTACTAAGAAATACTGTGTAAACATTTCGTAACCGCCTTAAATTGTAATCAAATAACACTTTTTATAACGTTTTGTTTTGGTAGTTCTAAATATTTTACCCTAAAAATATAGAAGATGTATTATTAAGTTGATGAAATTACAAACTGCTTCTATGATTTACTATCGCATTTTTTAGACAAAGAATGTTTTGGTATTGTAACATTTATTACAAATTGTTGTATTTGTTCTCTGTCGACTGTTCAAAATAATTTAATCTAATAAAGTAAGTTTTGTTGCATATCCTGCAGCTCTATAGTAGTTTGATATGTTTACACCATAAATACTGCTCAATTAGCAAGTACTATGGTGGAATGGTTGCCTAATATGGGAACGAGATAATCAAATCTGGTGTTATTATATTATAATCAAAATTTAGACCATATGGTAATGATTTGCTGGGAAACTACTTATCAGTCTTGTCAACAACTTCCTCCTCATTATTCAACAGTTTTTTAGTAGGGACAAAAATTTCGAGGCGATTCTGAAGCATAGGTGGCGTCCTCTCCATTTAGTTTTCACAAATGGACAAAGTCCAAAACGTCCACAACAAATATGACTAGAAAAACGCGATAAGAATAATAATATTTCATAATGTTTGCATTACGGAAAGCAACTGCAATTATATCAACAGTAAAACGTAAGTGTCTACGTTTGTTATTGGTAAGTAACCCTGCAGACAACTAGAAATTTTTGTAGATCAAGGAGGCCTGGTAGCCAATATGTGTTCCGCAACGAATTATAAAACTTTGCAAGTCACCACTCCTTCCCCATTCGTGTACCATGTTGAATTGAATAGGCCGTCGAAAAGGAATGCTCTTGATTCCGATATGTGGTTTGAAATAAAGGAATGCTTCGATAAACTCAGTGACGATGCGGATTGTAGAGTAATTATTTTATCCGGAGCGGGCAAAATGTTTTGTGCTGGTAAAAAAATACCAACATATAGGATAGGTAAAAGGTCACTTGATTTTTCAATTAAATAATCTCAATTGAACTTTGATTCTCCACTAAACTTTTTTGTAGATATTTTCAGTTTTAATAAAGATATTATTTACTATATAGTGGTATATAGTAAATATGCACATTTATATAATATTCATGAAAAATTGCAAGGATCAAAATCTTTGTCCTAGGGGCAGACAACGTGTTAATAAGATTAGATTAATATATTTCCTAGAATTTGTTTATTATAAAGTGACATTTGACCCATCCTGTGTAAATAGGTATCCGATGAATTTACATTAGTTATGTCTTTTAGGAATTGACTTAATGGGTATAGGTGATGTCACCACAGAACTTGGAGCAGCAGAGGGTGATTTGGCTCGCAAAGGAAAAGTGTGGGGAAAATACATTCCACAATATCAAGACAGTCTTTCTTCGTTGGAAAAATGTGCTAAACCCGTATTAGCATTAGTCCATTCCGCTTGTATCGGTGCTGGTGTGGATTTGATCACTGCTGCTGATATAAGATATTGTACTAAAGATGCTTGGTTTCAAGTTAAAGAGGTACAATAATCCTAAAATATACATAAACAACATTTACGTCTACGGTTTTGAATCAACATTTTGCTAAAAGCTCCCAAATTATATCATTATTCCAATAAAATTAAAGGAATGAATAAAAATAGTTTCACACAACATTGAACTAAAATTTAATCAAATTGTAATTTTTGATACAATTTAAAATGTAACTGTTTTTAGGTTGATATAGGAATGGCAGCCGACGTTGGAACATTACAACGTCTACCAAAAGTTGTAGCTTCCGACAGTTTAGCACGAGAGCTATGTTATACAGGTAGACAAATGCAATCCGGAGAGGCACTGTCTTGTGGTTTAGTATCAAGAGTTCTCGAGGACAAACATGGGTATTAACTTACTTTTTAGTTAATTGTTAATTGCATTAACATTGGGATTGTAGTTTAATTTCTACGGGACTAGCTATTGCTAAAAGTATTGCTTGCAAAAGTCCTGTTGCGGTGCAAGGAACAAAGAAAAGTTTGGTTTTCTCTAGAGATCATACCGTTCAAGAAGGTCTTGATCACATTGTGAGTACAAATGTTATCGTTACCTAAACGTATCTTTTCTTTATCGATTTTAGGCTACCTGGAATCGTTTCATGCTGCAAAGTGAAGACTTTTCGACTGCAGTTGTTGGTGCCTTGTCGAAAGAAAAAGAAATTCCATTTGCGAAATTGTAATTTGTATATAAATTGGAATTTATATATACATTGTAATTTTATATATAACTTCAGGGATTAATTATTGGCAATTTTACATTGAATTTATATGTATAACTGTTTAAGGAGAACTATTTTCTTTTAGATTATGGGTATAGAACATTGACTTTGTAATAAAGTAAATCATAATTCACATAACTTTTTGTTTTTATGAAACTTGTTGGCCTCAATAACACATCATAGTGGCAGCTCATATAATTTGCTTTTCATCTCTCGAGTTGGAGTTTTATCTGCGATTGTTACCAATTATTGATTGTTCTGTAAATGGTTCATCTGTTGGACAATAAAGATTATTATTATTATCATCACTGAATCTCAAGGATCTATCTATACTCAGCTGATAATACACATAAAATAAAATTTCGTCCAAAATAATTCCTTTATTGCGGACAGAATATCAACAACCAAATAGGTTCTATAAAAATATGATTATGTAACTCTCTTCCTCCTTACAAATAAAATGCATCTGTTTTCGACTAACACTTGCCCCTCCTCTCTAAGAAAACAACTTCCTTACTAATATGATACCACCGACGAGTATTGCTAGTGTCACTGTGGCTCCGATGGCTAGGTGAACGGGATTTTGTGACGATATGAAGGTTTTTATGTGAACACAGGCGTTGGGAATTGCTTTCTTATAGGAGTTCCTTTGCTGCACCCTCTCGTAATATGCTGTCACAAACGGCCTCTTTCCCATTAACCAAAAGTGAGATTCTAGGCCTAGCTGGTTTAAACGTTCCAGTAAAATTGTTAAACTTATGTCAGCTACTGTAAATCTATCTGAACACAGCCACCAGTTGGATTTATCTGAAAATGAGAAAAAAAAATTGCTTATTCAATTTTAATTAATTTGAATAAGCAAATAAAAAATCATACACACTATGGAAATAAATGACTACTTAGGATTTTTTCAATGTACCTTCCGCGATGATTTTATTCTTTTTTTAATCAGCACATTATTATTAATTAGACATTCTTTGTCAAAAATGTTATTACCGACAAGTTGCAAAGGAAATGCCCTGGATAAACAAGGAAACATATCACATTGAAGTAGTTACTTAAAGAAATAGACAAAACAACCATCAGTGTGAAAAAAATTCAATCCTTATTTAGTAAAGAAATTGTTGAATATAATGAGGTGCACTTTAGAGAATGGAGATGGGATGTAAGAAATAAATCCTTATTTATTATAGGATTTATTGTGCCATTAATTTAAAATAGAGACCGGCAAGCTCTGTTAGGGGTGGCAAACAATGGTTTTTTGTGTTTTATCCCCCGAGTGGGCTCGGTCTTGCAGGTGCAATGAAGTTCCGATTATCCGAGCCTCGATTATCCAATGATCCGTGTAAACCGAGGTACAAAAAATTAATTTTTTAATAGCTTTGCTTTTCTAACACGTGTATAAGGGTTCGAATACTGCACAAACAATTGAAACATTGAAAGATATCACTATTAAAGAAGTTTTATATTGGGTAGCTGAGGCATGGGACGATATAAAGAAATCAACGCTACAAAAATCATGGTGGAAGATTTTTGGTATTGAAAAACCGAAGAGCGATTCAAACAATGATGTGGTTGAACTTGTTACTCTTGCAAATAAACTTCCATTATTCGACCCTATAAACAGTGAAGATATCCTACAATGGACGAACGGAGACAAGGTGCAAGAGTTAACCGATGACGCCATCATTGAAATTGTCAACATTTCCAACAATAAAAGTGAGTGATGACGAAAACGAAATCAAAAGAATACTGCACTCCGACGGCTTAAAAGCTATCGAGTTGGCCCTGGCTTACATTGAGCAGCAGAAAGAAGTAACTGCCCACGATTTACTTTTTCTCAAACGGTGGCGAAATATTGCCGCATCTAAAAGGATGAAAAAAGAGGAACAAAAGACTATGAAAACTTTTTTAATGTTTAACTTTTTTCTTTAATGTTTGTTCTGTTCGTACTGTAAAAGGTATTATGTTACTTCCTTCTAATAAATACCTGAAGCTGCGTGTTACGTACACTGTTTTCATTATTTATATCCTAAAATTCCTTATCACTCGGTGTTATCCGAGTTTTTTGATATCCGAGGTATCCTCGGTTCCAATTTCCTCGGTTAATCGGTAGTGTACTGTACTTAAATTAAATGAACTACAATTGTGTTGGTACCAATTAGATGGAGCCGCGGTACACTGCACTGCTCATGTGACACATGAATTGATAAATAACTACGAAGAAAAGTTGCTAGTCAAGTTCTTCATAGTTTTTCGTTTTTTCATCGCAGAAGCACTGTCCGACATTGATGCAAACGTCACCAGTTTGCCTTTTTGCTTCAAAATGCCTCGCACTGGTTCCCCCGATCTCGTATTGCAAACACATCTGCTTCCTTGAGGCGAGGAAGTTTTCTATTTTAGAAATCATTTCCAGTTTTTGAGTAATCGTTATGACTACATTCTTTTGTTTTTCAGCCATTATTAACGATAACAAAAATACTAAGTCAGGCGCTGACAAAGAAACACTACCGGTTACTAAGCAAATTATCTGTCAACTAAGATGGATAGTTTAAATAAGTTAATTCTTCATTATTTTTTCCAAGACGGCCGGGGATAAACGTGGATGATCGGGAGTTTACTGTATTTGTTGGCATTGCAGTAATTATTCGTAATACATTTCAAAATTGGAGTAATTATTCGTTGCCATTTTAGAAGACAGTAAGGACTTGTCAACGTTGTCAAGAACTAAACATGTGAAATATCTTGATAACTCGACTTCCAAATGACACATGCATTAATTTTTCACCCTAAATATAAAATCACCCAACCTAAGTTACATAAACATAAAAATTTATAACTAATTAGTAGGCACTTCAATTTACAACAAATGAATCTATTAATCTATATTCGATAATTATCGAAGGATCGATTTTGCAGCAAGAACTCGAAAAACCTTCAATAATCGGAAAACGATACATTCTAGGTATAGGGAAGCCTAAAATACCGTTCAACGAGGATATTAATTCTACATTCGATAAGATAAAAATAATTAGTAGGTGACATTTAAAAAAAATAACTTTTTGTCATGTAAAGTTTTCTTATTTCAAAATTCAATTTTGTAAAGAATATACGTAAGAATGTCCCGTCGGGTATATTTCTGAAAAGTTCAATATCTCAACTTAATGAAGTATGAACATTATCGCATAAATCTAATTATGAAAATTCGATTTTTCAAAATGTTCCTGTGGTTGCATAATTTTTGCGAAAAAATTCAATATCTCGAAAACGATTTAAGTTTAGGCCTAACGTAAAATGTAGATAAAAATGGCAAATGTATTACGAAAGTTGTTGAAAATTGAATGCAGATTAAGAAAGAAAAGTAAAATTCGGGTCATTCCATTTAAATTAACAAAGCCGTCGTCAACTTCCGGTACAACCGGAACCGCCAACTTATTGAAAATATTTTTATCTTTTAGTTCTCTTCCTAGCATATTCAAATCCAAATTTTCATACTTCTAGCTTTATCCGTTCCCTATATATTTCTAATGGATGGTCTATGGTAAACACCCTGCGTAGGTACAAAGTGAAGCCTTGGTTAGGATTTTTTCGTTCAAAATTTTGCCCATAATATTTTTTTGCATCGGCAGTCGGCAGTTTTGCATCGGAGATTAAATGAAACAATTTTACTTCACTACCATTCAATTATTTAAAAATTTCAGGAGGTATGATAGTGACTCAAAATATTGCGTTGCCGCTCCTTAATAAAATCTTGTTTATGCCCATACACATATTT
>JAWQRJ010001894.1:0-14693 GCA_033557515.1 Diorygopyx duplodentatus | reverse complement strand
TATATATATATATATATATATATATATACATACAAGATTTGCGCGTTTAAGAATATTAGATAAGATCAATTATTTATTATTTCCTGGCCATTTAGGGTCGCTGGCAGCTTTGAACTTCTTGCAATATCCAAGTTTATAAGACAGACAACACGCAATGGACTAAACTACGGACGTGGAATATAGACATGGAATGTAAAGCTTGTTAATACACTGTCGGACTTAGCACTTGTGGCCTTTCCTGAGAGAAAGAAGGGTTGTCTGCAGAGGAACAAATTAACTAAACATATACCGGTTCACACCAGAACTTAACATTATGAAAAGCTTACAGTTTTTGAGGGATATTTGTCGGTCTATGCCAAGCATTGATATTCAAGTTTGCAAAGCATATCAGAGGTATCCTTTTTTTGTAGGGCTAAAAAACCTGCAAATGAAAAACATGTGTTGAATATTTTGTACCACAAGTCCCATGCTTCCATATGGAAGGTGAATAACACTCCTTCAAATGCGTCTGCGTCTACTGTTTCTGATTTACTTGATGGTGAAATCGTGAACAACTTCTTCCTTGACGCTACAGGTTCAAAGAGAAATGCGGCAACCGATCCTTTAATACTTCTGAACGAAAATACTATAAATAACTCATTTTTTTAAATTTCTTCTAGTATCTGAAATTAAAGTGCGAACTGCAATAAATAATATAAAAATCAGGAAGTGCATGGATTATTTTGGAATAAACGATTATACTCAAAAAAAAATATTCTCATTCCCTCGCTGATTAAATTATTTAATTTGTGTGCAGAAAATTATGATTTTCCTAATATCTTTAAAATTGCTAGCATAACTCCAATCTTCAATAAAGGTTCAGTGGATGATGCATCAAACTATCGATCGATAAGCATTCTATCCGCTATCTCAAAAATATTTGAACTACTTTTAAAGAACTATACTTATTTTGAATCCGAAAGTATATTTGAATTATCAATTCGGCTTTAGAACTGATTGCTCAACTACTCATTCAATTCTACGCTTTATAAATAAAGTAGTAGCATTTCAAAAAACGTACGATGTCATTTAAAAAACGACTCGATGACGTGATAGCTGTGACGTAGATGACGTAAAAAATGTATAACCTATACCAAAAAATGCCTAGTTTTAAAATAAAGTTGGCCTGTCCAAGCGTTTTTTCACAAATTTTTTCATAACCACTTTACTAATTTTATTCGCTTTAACCTGCGACACACAGTATAGTTTAGAAGTTACTTGCAATTTTTTTTGCAAAAAAATTACATTTGTAACAATGAAATTTTTATTTCAAATTTGTTTTTCTTAAAATAAATAGAAATGGGAAGTGTTATTAACAGACAGACATACAGACAGATAGATGGGTTGACCGACCAATTGCCATAAATGGTACTATTAAATGGTCGTAGATTAGATTTCATTTTTTGCATAAATATTTTTTTTGCAATTGTTGATTATGTAAAATCAAAATATCAAAGGAAATTAAAATTTAATCAAAACAACGAACGAAAATTTTCAAACTCTCACATTAATTGCATTCCTCTCGTAAATAAGTATTAAAATGTTGCTCGCTCTCAAACTGTCAAATTTAACAGGCAAATTTAAAGGCATTTTGCTTAGTAGAATCTAATATATCGGCTCCGATATCTAAATGACAACTTTCAAAATGGGCATCTAAGTTAATTAAACACTCCCAGAAGGCAACTTACTTGAACAAGCCTTTGCGACGGTAAGATTTTCGTTAATCTTTAACTTGGACTTTATATCGGTGTCCGGAGGAAGTTTAAAAGTGGTCTTTCTGTCTATCTAATACGATATTTACGAGTTAATCAGGTAAACGATCAGCAAAAAACTGGTCACTGAAACTGTTTAATGACTGAAAGTAGTTATTTCTTGTGTAAATTTTTTTTCAACTTACGTGTACTGTCTACAGACGATTTTTGCCCTTGAACCTTGGCAGGCATAGGTTATCGGGATAATTGTCGGGATTGTTTCATGTCCTTGAGAACACTAACTTCGCAGAGTATACAAGAGATCCTCTACATTGAGTGCCATAAACCGATTGTAACTGTGATATATGTTAATTTTAAATTTAATTTTATATTTGTTCTTAACATTGCATTTTACTTAATTTGTATTTTCTTTTTACTTTTACCACATATATATTTTTGATATGATAAAATGCCCAGTATCGCCAACTAAATTGAATACTACTAAGTTGACCAGAGTATGAATAATTTTAAATGTATCTGACATATCGTTAATATTCTCAAATTAGGGTAATTGGAACCTCAGAGAGATACACGAAAAGTTACTATTAAACTTGCAAGTAATATATTTCCAAGTTTAAATGGCAGTTGAAAGCCAGATTTTTTTGCCAAAAATAAACCGCAATGCCTGTAGGTACACGTTGACATTCGGTTTAGAAACACCTGTGCAGAATATTTGTTTGCATGTTTGCGTGCGTGTCCACTAAATACTGTCGTTTTACGCCCTTTTTGTATTTACCTGTCCAGTTTTATGGGCAAATTTTGCGTCAGCGGCAGTGCGGTGAGCTTACAGACCAGGCCAGAGGCCTGAATACGTTGTTTATATGATCCGGTTTATCTGTATAACCTGCACCTATGTTAGCATACTGTACAGGCTGTACATTCTAGTGTTTAATCTACAACAGTTTCCTCCCACTAGAAAATAGTTATCTTTGAACAATCATGAACAACTCTTGTGACTTTCTTAATTAGTAGAATAGTTCACTTCTAAAATTGAACAGCATTAACATAAAGAGTTATTTGATGTATCTATATTAACTAAGATTATTATTTCTGCTCACACTCTTATTGGTACAAAAATATTATGACAAATGATAAATGAGATACTTCCTTCCATTAAATCTTGTGTTATTAAAATGCATTATAAAAAAATACATCATAAAACTAATAATCACTATCTTCTATTGCAGGTTCCGCTAGGGTAGGAAAAACATGTTTAGTAGCTAGATTTCTCGGTGGGAAATTTCAGGAAAGCTACACTCCAACGATTGAAGATTTCCACCGGAAATTATATAGGATTAGGGGAGAAATACACCAATTAGATATACTGGATACGTCAGGGAATCATCCTTTTCCTGCGATGAGAAGACTGTCGTTTTTAACAGGTAATATTAAATAACACATTTCACCCCTATTGATAAATTTTAACCTATTATGATGTTGATATAAACATAATACATGACACATCGTAAAAAATCACGGAGAACACTTAGGTTATAGTAACCCTGACGGGGCGTTCTGTAGGGTATAGGGTCATTATATCAAATGGATAACGTCAAATTGAAAGATGAGTTCCATTTTTATCGGAGGTGGGTGAGTGACGGACGCTAACTTTCACGGAATAGAAGTTTTACAATGTTCCTATACCTAAGAGTGTTTAAGTGCTATCCAACGTTACAAGCACCGGAGATGACTGAATACCTATTACGCCAATCAATTATACACTTATACATATATTAAAGTACATTAAGAAAATTAAAATAAAAAAGTTTTCATTTGAAACTACCGATTTGTTGTTGTCCTAAGGTATCGTTTTATCCGAATAATACTACTTATATGCGAATGTATAAACTAGTTCATAACTAGTTTTTAACTATTTAAATGGTCCATAACTTTGTCATACACAAGCTCACAATGGGAGAAACAGCTTTAATACCTTTAATACACCGGAGAACAATTGGTAACGGTAATAGCCGGAACAATGAAACTTCCATTGCAAATCCGATTTGTGGAATCATTCACAAATTATCCGGACAAATACTAGTACAAAGTTGTATTCGAGAGGTCACCCTTTGAACGGTATAAACGGTGATTTGATCAATTCCTTTGTGCTGTGAACTGTTTAATTTTCGATTTGCAGACATTGGTTTACTAAACGTAATTGATTCCGTAAATTTTATAAGTTAACGAAAATAACTTTTGTATTTATTTTTGTTTCTTTGGAAAACTAAAGTAGATTGACTAATTGTTTTAGTTTACTGGTTGATACCTTCGTACCTTGTACTAATCAGCCAGAAAGGTTTTACACTTTAGCACCAAAACTTATTTACCATGTAACGAGAGCCAATGCAATCGAGTAAATACAAATCTGTAATAGGAATAATACAGCCTTTAGATGTTTTTGGTTTTATATTACAGTGAAATTTTACCGATGAAGTTGTAATTATGAATTTATACCAATTAAGTTGTAAGATTTACACCAAAGGAATTGTATCATTAAATTACATTGTGAGTCATTCACATTGATTGTGAGTCATTAACTCACAATCACTTCTCTTCGTCAACAATTTTCAATGTTTTCAAATATTCTTGATATAAGAGCGGATATCTTCATGAAAGACTTCCCCAATTTGAAAATCCAGTTAGGTTTCGTCCTCAGACAGACGAAAATTCGGTGTTATGGAATATTTGTAATAAGCCTCTTACGATGTTCATGGTATAAGAAATGCCTTCAACATTTTTAGAGCAGTATCATTGTAATAATCTACGTCCATAACCGATAGACGATAGAGGACGTGTTTTCCAATAATATATAATTTTGTTTGTCTATATAGAATATTTGCATCAAACATTAAATAATAAAAAGTTTCAATCGGATTGACAATGAGACATGTTTATTTTACCAGAAAAGATCAAAATTTAACAACGACCTGCTTATTCAATATTATGTCAAGATAGGAAAGTAACAATAAAATATTTTGATATTTCACCCCAACTGCACTTTACCTTTTTTTTGTAGGGGACAGACAAAAGCAAATTTTAAAATTGTTAAAAATATTAAAAGTCAACTTGTTATTATTTCACTCCAACCCCATTTCAACATTTTATACAGGTATAAATTGTGTTCCGAATAGCAACAAACAACAACTATGAGCAAAATGTTTTGGACGTTTACTTTTGTTCGTGCTGTGAGAGTTTCAGATGAACTTGTTGCAATATCCGCCGCGAAACATTCAATTACAGCCAGTTCAAATCCAATATAAATTAATTCCACGCTCACCAACAAATTCAATCCTGAACGGTCTCCGCTGTCAAATTATTATCGGACCGAACGCAAACTGAATTTGCATAGCAAACGCAAATAGGTCCGTTTTGCCCAAGTTGATTAAACCGCGTATTTCCGTTGAACCCGCGTCGAATGGCGGTGCCTTTCCATGATGTATACCGCGGCCATTAGGTGGACCTTCTCTCAATGACTCTTGTTCCGCCAGTACAATGTCCAGCCGAAATTTGGAGTTGCTCAAGGGTAATGAATTGGCTGGACGTGTAACGTTACATTGAACGTCCGACGGTTAACGTTACGTTTGCAATTACAGTACCTTTTGTTCCAAGTGAAAATGCAAAATAAAAAATGAAGTTAGTAGGTAAGGGTAAGGGATATATGTGGTCTAGAAATTAGGGGTGAAATTTAATAACACCATTATTTGCAAAATCGCCGTGTTGATGGGATATTATATTTCGTACTCATCTAATTGTAGCAACACAATTAAATAAAATTGCTCAATATATTTCGCCACGTAAATAGATCGTGTAGATCGTAAATAAATAGTGCATAGATTTTCTATATTAGTTTTCTTGGAATTGTATGATGCATTGCTAATTAAAAAAAGTAAAGACAGTTTTTGATTAATTTTTGATTAATTTTACCCAAAAAATCCAAAATAGAAATCGTAAGCACAAATACTTTGGTGCATTTGATAAAATAATGAATGATAAATCGCAAAAAATGAAATGGTTCAAAACAAATTTATTCACAGTGCTTTGCTTGGTGAGATTATTCATTACGCTCTAATGTGTTTTGTAGAATAAAAGTTATCAATATTTGAAGAGATATAAGACCAGCTCGATTAAAAATTATAAGGAAATATATTTAAGTAACAAATAAGTTGCACAACTAACTCCGTGCATCATGAATAATAAAACAATTATTGATTTCTAAACTGCACTACAAGTATTAGCTACTTACAAGTATAAACATATCAAAGTTGGCTACTAATGGAAAATCAATACCTAGCAAAGGACTGCATTTTGCTTCATCACTGCATACCTGATCGTGAGCAACTGAAGGGTTAAAGAATCTGGAAACGGTTCAATTTTTTAGTCCTAAATCTCTAGTCAAAGAATATGTACGATAAGCTTTGTAAGGGAATTAAAGGAGAAATATAAAACCAATAATAGATCATTTTGAAATGCAATTAATGCAATAAAAGGGGAGAAAGGAAAGAGAGCAATAGGGAATAAAAGATAAAAACTACAAAATACAACTGAGAATAGCAGAGATAATGGAGGTATGGAAACAACACTGCAGAAGCAAATTCTGCGCTCTTATGGTAGAGAGAAAGATAGTAGAGAAGAGAGGGGTGGCACAAAAAATACAAGACTAAGAAGGGCATGAAGAAGAAATAAAGCAGGAAGAAATAATACAAATTATAACACAAATAAGAGCAAGTAATAATCATAAAAACCGGAATAGCAGGAGATAGCGATAACGACGCCACGAAAATGATAAGAAGGATCGGAGAGAAAGATATGCGAAATCATCTTAATAGTGCCCATACATTAAAAGGGCCATCACACAAAATGTGAAAACTATTCATAGATTTAAGAGCAGCCTTTGACGTGATCAACAGAAAACTAATAAATGTAGTAGAAAATACATATGCATAAATAAGTCAAGGCTAGAATTGAAATGAACAAGAAGGGATCCAGAGAGTTTCCTATGCAAAAAGAGATAAAACAAGGTGATACCTAAAGCTCTCAGTTATTTGTTATTATTATGGATTCTTGAAGAAGATCAAAGAAAGAACAGAGAGACTTTTCGCTGTGGTGGGATATAAAGACCTAGCCCCTGTAAAAATAGGCTCCTTACTGTACGTAGACGATAATTAATCACAGACAACGTGCAGAAAATACAGAAGCTAATAGAAATATAGATGAAAGAAATCGAAAATTAGGAATATCAGTAAAAATAGAAAAATGTAAAATTGTGACAATAAATCAACATGAAAGAGAGAGGCAGAAAAAAAGAGGAATACTAGAAGAAATTTTAATATATTGGAAGAATAATAGAGAGTGATGGACGAGAATATAATATAGTACACACTACACAAAACAATATTTGGGAAAAAAGAAATTGATGAAAGAATGAAACAAGGATCTACAACGCCATAATAGAACATGCAGTGACATGCTCTAAACTAGAAGCACGAGAGCCAATTGACATCGGTCGAAATAAAATATTTCAGAAAAACAGTAGGAAAAATGGAATCAGATCAGAAATGAAGACATTAGAAATAGAACAGAAAGTAATCATATCCTTCGAATGGAATAACAGAGACTACCAAGAAAGATATTGGGGAAAGGAAAAAAGACAGAAAAAAGGAGGGGGAAGCCAAAGAAAAGATGGATACGAAGAATCATAGAAATAGGAAATAACGGAAGGAACACAAAAGATAAAATAAAGCACGAAGTAATGGAGGAACAGAAGTGAAACAATTGGATAAAGGAAGACCAATAATACAATTCTGAATTATTTTTAATTCAAGCTTAGTAAAAATTGTTTAAAAAAATTAAGCTGGAAGAAAAAAATTGTTTGCGTTACTAGTTCCTACTTTAAAAGGCGCTGATAGCAGACATAAAGATATCCAAATTTCAATGCGAAAAATATCTGCACAAGCAATGGTAAGAAAATGTTTCCATCGTATTATCAGAAGCGAAAAAGTTATGTTATCCAGATCAACAGTCACACCAACATATGCTAGTATCAAATTACAAGCTTTACTAGATCACACTGCACGAAATTTTTTAGAAACAATGTCATCCGAGGAAGCGGTAAGTTGATTTTATTGGGCAAATGGGGTTCTTCTGATGGGGACTTCTTCAACATGGTTAAGGACTTCTTCAACGTTATTAGTGAATACTTGCTGGTTATACCTTAAAAAAATAAGAATAGCTAAAATACATCAAAGAATCAGTATTAGAAGTAGTCAGTGTTCAATGGTTACAAAATATAAAATCAAAAAATAATAAAGAAGATAAGTTCCACTTAGTTTTACAATTTAATCAATTAATATTTATATTTATTTATTTATTTATTTATTTATTATTAATTTATATTAATATTTATTTAATTAATATTAATTAATATTTTTTTGAAGATTAAATAGTATATTTAAAGCACAAGCTATTTAATATTTGTCACACATTTAATAATACTCTTAAATATTTGTTTGGCAATCCGAAGGTCAAAACAGAAATGACATGTAAATCTGGAATTTACAGAATGTCGTAATAAATTAGACATGGTGCTAACAAAAAGAAACGTAGTGACTTGATGAGTTATGATGATGGGCCAATACCAAAGTCGGCATTATTCGAATAACTGAAAAATTAAACAGATTATTATTGTGGAATTCTTTGAATTTTGTGATTCTGTAAATTTTGCAGTATAACTTTGAAGTATTTTTTTTGTGTTGTTTGAAATATAACCAGCAACCATGCGACTGTTGATTAATAATGTTGCTGATACATATTGAACATTGGGTCCAATTTCACAGCGTTATTAAAAAAATAGAGAGTTGCCTAACTTTCGAAAAGTACATTTGTATAGATACATATCGTATTATGAAGTGGGGTGAATAAGATAACCCAAAAAAGGTAACTAGTAATTTTTCAAGATATTATTTATTTTTCGAGAAAAGTACTGTAAATAAATAAAACATACTTTTTACTGAGATTAAAATGAAACAAGTAATCTAGAAATCTTTACGAGAGATGCTAATAAATGCAAGATTTACATTATGTTGTTGAGATATGTTTATTCTAAAAATATATAATGAAAGTAAGTAATCTGAAGAATCGCCACTACTATATCGTAAGTTCAGTGAAAAGGAAAGAACCCAGATTTTAATTCGATGGATTATGGAAAAATCGTCGGGGCCACGTTTCCTGTATTGGATGTGGCAGCTCCTGCTTGCTAAACTTTATCGTCAATTATCCCCATTTCTCTCTTAAATTTCTATTAGATGAAAGGCTTTCCTAATAATGAAGGCTTTCCTTGCCTTCATTATGACGATGTATTCCACTTCTGAAACTTAAGTCTATAAGCAACATGCAAGCAATATTGGAAGAAACGAATCCAAGCATGGAGAGGTGAGAGCCCAAATCGGAGAGTTGTAACATTGACTGTCCTCATTAAAACTGCCTCAACATTATTCATCGACTTTAGTGCCGCCTTATACCGAGTGTGAGAAAAGTCTGGAAACGGTCAAATATCTCGAAAACGAGATGTTTTGAGAAAAATGTTTCGAACCAAAGTTGTAGAGTTTTAAAAGTTCTATTCAATGATCATATCCGTTTGTCCTTGAGTGGAGTGGTGAAGGCGAGGTCAAGGCCAACGTGATTTTTTTTAAATAGAACACCCCTTTTTTATTACACAGAGAATTTGTTTGACGGAAATACACATATTTGGTTTTAGCAAGATGGTGCACCGCCACACTATGCAGTAGTAGTACGTCAATTTTTAACTAATACTTTCCCAAACCGATAGATTTGAAAACGTGGAGAAATAGAGTGATCACCAGATCTTTCTCCATTGGAATGCTTTTTATAACAATGTGTACGCAACGTAACCTGCCAACTTGGGGGACCTTAGGGAACACATACTGGACCTAGTAAATCTTATCTCACCAGAAATGAGACAGAACGTTTTAAACGAATTTTATCTACGATTAGGACATTGTCAAGCAGCAGACGGAAGACAATTTGAACACTTAATTCAGTAAAAACCCGACTACACACACACGCACGCACACACAGACAGAGAGGGTTTGGACTCGTTAAATACTGTGGAAGTGACGAACCACGGGGTCCTGATCTCTGCCGTGACGCACACCCACGCACACACACACAGGGGTATAAAGTCCGACCGTGCAACGCGCGGTCGGTACCCACGCGGTACATCCTGGATAATCCTAATGCTGGCGAAATCGTAAATTCTAAAGCTTATAACTCAGACAATTCTCAACAAAAACAGGTCATCAAGTAGTGTTTTGGAAACGCCTCGCTCTCATCTTTAACACTGTGTAATAAAAAAAGGGGTGTTCTATTTAAAAAAATCACGTTAGCCTTGACCTCGCCTTCACCCTTCCACTCAAGGACAGACTGATATGGTCATTGAATAGAACATTTGAAACTCTACAAGTTTGGTTGGGGACATTTTTCTCAAAAACATGTCGTTTTCGAGATATTTGACTTTTCTCACACCCGGTATAATAACATTCGGCTTCTTATAGATTCTTACCATTTTGTCGAAAAACTTGCTGTGGTGGCACAATAGCAGTCACTTTTGAATTTGGACTACAATAATTATAGCAAGATTTGATGCCAGCCGGTCGATTGCTCTTTCTTTGCACATCTAGCAAACCCGTTTTAGATTATAGTTGACATTAGCCATTACTAAACTAATATAAATATTCTAAAAATACTCTTACCATTCTGCTGACAAGTCTGCTGCGTTGGCATTACATCACTTTCCGTTGAATCAGGAGCACTGTCACTGTAATAATCGCTGACGCTAGCCAAAGACGTCTCTTCTCCCAAATCTGGTAAATATGGCATATTTATAGGAAAACAAGTTAATTACTAAAAACCAACAGAGGTAAAAAACTCAAAGAAGTTGTCTACTCTGATTATAGTAGCACATTTATATAATACATATATTTTTATAAAAATATGGTAGAGCATCGAAACTCTAGAGTAAAAACTAGCTAATTTTTCAAGACTAATAGATTTCAAGATTAGTTGCTTATCATTTACCCTGCAGGCACTCCTTGGGAAGGGGCTTACCGTTTCGTTGAAATATCTGCTGTATTGGTACTGCAGCACTTGTCGTTGATTTGGAATCAGTGTAATTGCAGCAAGTCCGGTCACTAGCCACATGATTGGTATCCTTTCTTGCATCTAAAATAAATAATGTACACGTGGTTTATTAAGATATTCAACGTCAATCACTGCAATTGATTTTACGCCCTAGCTGTTGGTTGTACTATTTCTTACTTATTGTTTTTGATTGCTTAACGCTTTGATATCATAAAGATTTTAAAAAGCAGAAATGTGCTAAATAACTTACTATGTAAGAAACCCCAAAAGGTTCTCTTACCGGTCGGCTGATTAATAATTTGCTGTGGCATCTGCTGTGGCATCTGCTGTGGCATCTGATGTGGCATCTGCTGTGGCATTGGAGCTCTTAGTGAATCTGAAGTACTGTAATTGTCACCAGAAGTGCTGCTACTCAGAATATTGGTCTTCTCTCCTGCATCTAATAAGACGGCAAAAATTAGTGTGGTCATATTCGAATTTTAATCTCCATGGGTTTTCAAGCAAACTGAAAAGAAAACCAAGAGGTGGTTCACCTTTTGTCTCAATTGCAGTGGTCCCATAAGTAGTTTAGCAATATTCGAATGAATTTAAAATTTATTTGTTTGATTTCAAGGTTTCCTTTGGGGAATAAACACGTTTCTGGTTAATAGTACATTAATCAAAGACACAAGCGATTCATCAAAACAAACCTTGGAAGCGTTTTTTGTCAATTGGTACCAACTGTTTATTGGAATCCCACAGCTTGGTAACATTATGTCGTTAAATCGTTTGTGCTCTATACTGCATTAATAATTACATTTCAATCCCTTAAATTGTTGTAGTAACGAAGGAATATGTATTATATTATACAGTGCGAGGAAATATTCCCGTACCATGCCGGCAAGTACGCCACACATTGTCCCCCAAGCCTAGCCTATAGTAGGCTCGGATCGTAGCCTTCTTGACGCCGTTAAGCTGGCGCTCAAGTACCGGCCGGACGTATTTGTCCTCAAACGACTTTTTTGCGGGGGTTTTTGAAACAGGCTGTTCATGGCCACGAGCGAGCAGAAAATATGGGTGCCCTGAGAGCTAAAGTAATAGAAATAGCTAATCTTATCACACCTAAAATGCTTTCTAATGTTAGAAGGAATTTCTATTAGAGATTAGGTTACTGTTTGACATCTCAGAGCGGCCCATTTCAGCTGCAATTGTAATTTTTTTAACATTTGGAAGGAGATATTTCTAAAATCCCCGTTTGACGTAGATCTTAGAAATATTAAGTAAAAGAGCACTAGCTACTACGGTACAACGGCGCGACTAGCAGGCGCGCCTACCAGTCGCGCCAGGCACTTGCGAGTCTGGAGCCCCACACTACGTATTGTAAGCGTTGTAGGCGGGGCTTAAGTGTTATGGAAGGGAGGACAACGGCCCGGCTATGGTACCAATAAAAATCCTCGTACGGTATAGTGTTTTCCCTCTTTCCTAATCAACGTTAATACCAAGTAATACTTAAACTATTTGCATCAAAAATTAATTACACCAAAATTAATTTTAAAAGCTCCATATTTTATAGCTTGCTAGTTACGACATTAATTAGTAACTATATCTTCTTCTTCTCTGTGGATTATAGCTCTCTTCTTGCGAAGGTTTTTTGATCCAATTTCTGAGAGGGATCAGTTCTCCGAGTTCATTACGTTTTCTTGCTTAGCTATAGGACTTTATTTGTTTTTGCTTTGTCTGTTATTTGGAGTCTTGTCTTCCTATCTTTACATGTCGTCTTCCAGTCGCGTAGGTTTAGGGCTGTTAAGCCTTTCATCATCAGAGTCCCACCATCTGTTTCTCGGTCTCCTCCTCCTATCTTCAACGGGTTTCCATTTTGTAATTCTTCTTAATATAGAATTGTCTTCCCTCCTCATAATGTGTCCTATCCATTTTAATCTTTGACTTTCATGTGCCACACTGTGTTTTCTCCCTCCATTTTAGCTTCAATCTTAAAGCTCATGATTCGCCTGTATGTGTTGTATTGTTCCTTGGTGGATGCTGGAATTACCCACAATATTTTCCTTTCAAATATTTTCATTTCTTTTTTCCTTTCTTTATCATGGTCCATGTTTCCATTCTTGTTAGCGTAATATGCCCTGTAGCCCCCCTGCATGCTTTGCTTGATTTTCCTGTTTGGATCTTCATCTATTATGGTGCCCAAATAGGGGAAATTCTTTACGTTTTTAAATTTGCGGTTTCCTCCTTATAATGGTGGTTTATTGTTTCTATGATATCTTCTTGCATTACTCCCTTATTGATTTGGATGTTCTCTGTTTCTTTTCCATTTAGGTGTATTTCTGCTTCTATGTTATTTAAAGTCATTTTTGTCAAGTTTATCATCTTCTGGGGGTATTCCCAGGTTTTCCAATTTCTTCATCATTTCCTTCCTGTTTACGCTATCAAAGGCGCTTTTGAACTCTATGAATATGATGTGAAGCTCTATGTTGTATTTGAGTGGTTTTTCGTGCGCTTTACTGTTTTTTGCTCTTTTAGTTGCGTCCATAACGTTGCTTTTGTTGGGGTTCCTTCTGCAGTTTCTCCTCCAAGGATTCTTCATATACTAATGCTTCCTCTTCGTATACAGTTATCTCTTCATTGTTCAGAACGAGGAATACGTTCTGACTAGGGGTTTGTAGTTCGCTCTTTTGATCTTTTTGTAAAATTATCATGTGTTTCTATGCCCTCTAGATTGTTATTGATCCACTGCCTCTTCTTTAGTCTTCATAGTTTTGTGGTTGTGTTTCTTGCTCAATATTGTTCGTGATCAGAGTACGTCTTTGTGTTCAGCTATTTTATTCTTTTCTTGTTTTTTTCTTCGACCGCTTTTTCACATTCTTTGTTACATACCACTCTTCCACTTTGCTTCCTATTTTGTTGCAACCAATGCATTCATCTCTTCCTATTGATTTTGTTCCATTGTTTGTAGAATTCATCAGTTGTTTGTTGATTGCTTAGTATTTGACTTGCGTATTGTTCTCTTATTTAGTTAGTATGTAACCTTTGTATTTACCAATTCTGCCTGTTGTTTCCTGTTTTTCTTAGATGCATTATTTTCATCTTAAATATTACGAGACCGTGGTCGGTGTCTGCTCGGCTATTAGAAAATGTGAAAAAATGCTTATAAGAAGTAACTTATGTGGTACTAAATAAACGTTTTAACTCACCGGGCTAAATTAATACAGGGTGAGGCAAAGAACTTGTTCCTTCTTTAATGGGACACCATGATAAAATATACATTATCATATTTCGATTCTCCTTATTATTAGCTTTACAGTCGTATAAGCTTTCTTAATTATGTTGCAGGGTTACCAAGTTATTCAGCTTCTCCGTGTACTCTCACAAAACCTTGATTACTTAAAATTTGTTAAATCACTTAACCCAAAAATTAGGTTTAAGAAGATTTTGGACGTCTATATAGATAGTGGAACAGTTTCTTAAGTAATACTTCCTCTGTCCGAAAATATTTGCTACATTTCACTTCGATTTCTGTCCGGAAATAGTTGCTACATTTCAAAAAGTAAGGAAACGAGGAATTACTGAACAAAAAAATTTTAATTCAAGGAGAAAACAGATAAATTATAAACATAACAGTTTAACACATTTTAAACATTATTCTACAAAAATTCCTGCGCTGTTTTAACAGCGTTTTCGTCACATTTAATACAAGTCATTAAAGTCGAACTTCGTCTTAACTTCATTTTACTTATGTGTTGTAGAGAGAGAGAG
>JAWQRJ010001893.1:0-14694 GCA_033557515.1 Diorygopyx duplodentatus | reverse complement strand
CCAAAACGTAAAGTTTCTTCTTAACAGTTTCCTATTATTCTGCTCCATTGGGTTTGGACATTGAGTTTTGACAATTGCACCTTTTTTTGACAGTTCTATCCTTTATGGAATAGAATTAATTTAAAAAAATAATTTTCAATTTATTTTGGATTTTCCATTGAGTAAAAATTTGCAGAGATACTAAAGTGTGAAGTTTCTTCTCAAGCGTTTACCATTATTTTGCGCGATTGGGTTTGGACATTGAGTTTAGAGTATTCCATCTTTTATGCAATGGAATTATTTAGGAAATTTTACTTCCCGGTTTATTTTGGATTTTCAATTGAATAAAAATTTGCTGACAGCAAAACGTAAAGTTACTTCTTAACGGTTTCTCATTATTCTTCTCCATTGGGTTTTGACATTGAGTTTAGACAATTGCATGTATTTTTTGATAATTCCACCTTTTATGGTAGGTATGTAGTCTATTAAATTTTAATTCTCAATTTATTTTTTATTTTTCATTGAGTAAAAGTTGGTAGAGATACTAAAGTGTAAAGTTTCTTCTGAAGGGTTTCGCATTACTCTGATCCATTGGGTTTTGACATTGACTTTAGACACATTTTTTTTACAATTCCATCTTTTATAGAATGGAGTTTAGTAAATTTTAATTCCCAATTTATTTTGGATTTTCCACTGAGTAAAAATTTGCAGAGATACTAAATGTAACGTTTCTTCCATTACTGTGTTCTATTGGGTTTTGACATTGAGTTTGGACAATTGCATACGTTTTTGACAATTGCATCTTTTTTTGACAATTCCATCCTTTGTGGAATAGAATTAATAAAAAAAAAAATTCTCAATTTATTTTGGATTTTCCATTGCAGAGATACTATAGTAGTGGAATGGAATTATTTAGGAAACTTTAATTCTCCATTTATTTTGGATTCTCGATTGAGTAAAAATTTGCTGACATGCCAAAATGTAAAGTTTCTTCTATTTTGCTCCATTAATGGAGGAATGGCGTTTACTAAATTTTAATTCTCTATTTATTTTCGATTTTCCATTGAGTAAAAATTTACAGAGATACTAAATGTAAAGTTTTTTCCGAGGGATTTTCCATTATTCTGCTCCATTGGATTTGGGCATTGAGTTTGGACAATTCCATCTGTTATGGAATGGAATTATTTAACAAACTTTAATTGCCAATTTATTTTGGTTTTTCAATTGAGTAAAAATTTGTTGACATACCAAAGCGTAAAGTTCCTTATTAACGGTATCCCATTATTCTGCTCCATTGGGTTTTGACATTGAGTTTAGACAGTTGCGTCTTTTGTTGACAATTCTATCTGTTATAGAATGGAGTTTAGTAAATTTTAATTCTCAATTTATTTTGGATTTTTCATTGAGTAAAAATATGCAGATATACTAAATGTAAAGTTTCTTCTCAACGGTTTTCCATTATTCTGCTCCATTGGGTTTTGACATTGACTTTAGACATTTTTTTCTTTTTTTTGACAATTTCAATCTTTTATGGAATGGAGTTTAGTAAATTTTAATTCTCAATTTATTTTGGATTTATCATTGAGAAAAATGTGCTCACATACCAAAGCGTATAGTCTTCTTAACGGTTTCTCCTTATTCTACTCTATTGGGTTTTGACATTGAGTTTAGACAATTGCATCTTTTTTTGACAATTCCATCTTTTATGGAATGGAATTATTTAGGAAATTTAAATTCCCAATTTATTTTGGATTTTCGACTGAGTACAAATTTGCTGACATACCAAAGCGTAAAGTTCCTTCTTAACGGTTTCTCCTTATTCTGCTGCATTGGGTTTTCACATTCCATCTTTTATGGTATGTAGTCTAGTACATTTTAATTCTCAATTTATTTTTTATTTTTCATTGAGTAAAAGTTTGCAGAGATACTAAAGTGTAAAGTATCTTCTGAAGAGTTTTTACACTGACTTAAGACAATTTCATTTTTTTACAATTCCAATCTTTTGTGGAAATGGAGTTTAGTAAATTTTAATTCTCAATTTATTTAGGATTTTGATTGAGTAAAAATTTGCAGAGATATTAAAGTGTAAAGATTTTCTCAAGGGTTTCCCATTACTCTGCTCCATTGGATTTGGGCATTGAGTTTGAACAAGTCCATTTTTTATGAAATGGAATTATTTAGAAAACTTTAATTCCCAATTTATTTTGGACTTTTGATTAAGTAAAGATTTGCTGGCATACCAAAGCGTAAAGTTTCTTCTTAACAATTTCCCATTATTCTGCTCCATTAGGTTTTGATATTGAGTTTTCACATGAGTTTAGACAATTGCACCTTTTTTGACAATTCTATCCTTTATGGAATAGAATTAATTTAAAAAAATAATTTTCAATTTATTTTGGATTTTCCATTGAGTAAAAATTTGGAGAGGAGATACTAAAGTGTAAAGTTTCTTCTCAAGGGTTTCCCATTATTTTGCTCGATTGGGTGTGGCATTGAGTTTAGAAAATTCCATCTTTTATGGAATGGAATTATTTAGGAAATTTTAATTCCCAGTTTATTTTGGATTTTCGATTGAGTAAAAATTTGCTGACATATCAAAGCGTAAAGTTACTTCTTAACGGTTTCCCATTATTCTTCTGCATTGGGTTTTGACAATGAGTTTAGACAATTGCATTTTTTTGACAATTCCATCTTTTATGGTATGTAGTCTAGTAAATTTTAATTCTCAATTTATTTTTTATAAGATTCTTCTTAACGGTTTCCCATTATTCTGCTCCATTGGGTTTGGACATTGAGTTTAGATCCAGCCTTTATGGAATGAAATTATTTAGGAAATTTTAATTCTCAGTTTATTTTTGATTTTCTATTGAGTAAAAATTTGTAGAGATACTAAATGTAAAGTTTCTTCTCAAGGGTTTCCTATTATTCTGCTCCATTTGGTTTTCACATTGAGGTTAGACAATTGCATCTTTTTTGACAATTCCATCTTATATGGTATGGAGTTTAGGAAATTTTAATTCTCATATATTTGCATATATACTAAATGTAAAGTTTCTTCCCCTCCCATTATTCTGCTCCGTTCAACAATTCCATCTTTTATGCAATGGAATTATTTAGAAAACTTTAATTCTCAATTTATTTCGAATTTTCGATTGAGTAAAAATTTGCAGAGATACTAAAATGTAAAGGTTTTCGGAAATTTTAATTCCCAGAAATTTCTATTAATAACAATACAATTGATTGATATTAAATAAACTCTTTGTGTTGGTGGTATCTTATATTTAGATCTTCAAAATCTTATATTTAGATGATGAAAATCTTATACGATCCTGTGAAAAATTGTAACTGGTTGAAACTTTTGCTACTATCGAAGTTTTAATCTTATATATTAGAACAACTGTTAAAATATTCCAATTGCCTGAGATTTTCCCGGGAAATCTACCTTTTTTATCATTGCCAGATAAAACCAGGCCCTTAAAAATCAAAGTTTAGATTGGTCCAGTCAGTGGCTAAGTTAAAGAAAAGTTACTTTGCCATTGGTAAGAAACGAAACCTAAAAATTTGTAGAACTGTATAATTGTCTTTATAATTATATAATAAATGTTGTGCTATCTCTTCTTCCAACATTTTTGTTTGTTTCAGTACTCCACTGACTAAACCTTTTGGCATACAGAATGATATGCCTCCGAAAAATGAAGTAAGTATCCCAGCATCTCCAACGTCTCCGACAGTTTCTGGAAATATCATCAACGAAACTGTAACTGTGCCTGAAGATACGGTAAGTTTAACGCCAAAAAGCAACTTCCAAAATGAAACTCTCGTGTTTTTCATGTGGTGGTATTGGTCACGTTGCTATTTTCAACATTCTTCTTTCAGAAAACCACCATAGAATCACTGCTTGACATTTCTGATCCAGACCAAACGGTTCGCTGGTTGACCGCCAACCGTTTCGAGAAGTACGTTGGTACTTTTGCAAGTTTTTCCGGCGCCGACATGCTGAGGATGTCCAGAGAGGACTTGATTCAAATTTGCGGCCAAGCCGACGGTATAAGGTTATATAACGCACTTCACGTGAAGTAAGTGGAAAATTTTTATAGTCTATAAATATTCATTTAATCAAGCTTGTTTTTAATACTATTTTTATCGCATTATGCATTCACCTGCGTTGTGGTGAATGCATACACATTGTGTAACGATGCTCATACGTCGTAAGGATTCTTATTTTTTATTCTTCATCACGTCTAGGGCTATAGCTCCAAAGTTGACAATTTACGTATCTCAAGATCACAGCAAAGTATTCAATGCCATATTCCTCTCAAGCTACAACAGCACTGAATTGATCCACAAGCTGTCTTCGTTGATCGGCGTCTGTTCAGACAAAGTACGTAACGTATACATACAAGGACCGCAATCGATCCACATCCTCTTGAGCAATGACGTCATCAGTCGCATCAAAGAGGAGTCGACATTCAGCTTGAACGTTATGCAAGAAAATGAAAGATATGTGCTTTTATTGAAACCCACAAATAAATGAATAGTATGCTGAACTCCTGACATTACATTGAACCTCAATCACCGAAGAAAATGAACGAAAAACATTTAAGTTCAAGTTATAATATTAAAAAATATATAACGTAAAAAAGGTGACATTTAAAATAATAAACGGACTATTTTCTTAAAATATATAAATTTAGTGTTGCATTTAAACACAAGTGAATGTGCCTTTAAGAAACAGTTTTAGACGACATTTTTTGTTAATTATAATAATGAGTTTTTAATAATTATGGTGACCGTTGAATAGTTTCTTAATCTTTAAATACGTCTTATTAAGTATTACACGATACTTTGGTATCTTTATTATATGGTTGGTGGGCTATTTCTAAATAAATACACATCTAAATCTAAGTTATCGGGATATAATTAATTAAATGTATAGTATCCCGCGATATATGTACAATTTCCATTGATATACTTATTATCATTGTTATTATTTTTTTAGCGATTTATGTGACCTGCACGCCTCATTAGATCTTTGTGCCTTCACACGTACAGTTAAAAAAAACTCTACGATGTATCTTTATAGATTAACTGTTTGTTATTGTTCGTTTTTGCTGCAAATTACGTGCCATGCTCCATTGACTTCTAATCAACGATGATTTATCGTAATAATTAATAATTTAGAATAAGATTAACAATAAATGAGCTTATTTTATCAGTGTATAATAAAAGCATGTGTGAAAAATAGATTTATTTTGGTTATCACCTTATCACCGCAATAATTCTACACAGAATTACCATAATGTGAATTTCGATTATGCTTACGACGCAAATTACATACCAGCCTACTTTGATTCGGTGAAATAAAAAAAAACTATCTCAAGATGTTAAAAAAAACTAAAACATTTGAATCCTAAATTAAATGAAAATGGTTTGTATTTATTTTAAAATATTTATTATATATAAATTCAACACAATAACTATTGATAAACAACATATTTATTCATAAACTTAATAAAGCTCTCGTATAAACGCAAATTTTTGCAGAGGTATTAATACTGTTGTGTTAATTTCCACGCTTCTCCATATGTAATTATCTTTTCGACTTAAATGCACTTTCTGGAAATTTCCATCTTCGACCATCCGTTACGTTAGTTTTCACTATATAACTTCTCCTATAAACAGGCAAACTTCTGTTTACCTTCCCATTGCTCTCATTACTATTAGTGTTATTTCTCTCAACATCATCCCCGTTCATCGTAAACTTAGGTGGAAGTAAACCTTCTTTATCCAGTTTATCATCGACTTTCTCCCCCTCCAGAACTTTACTAAAATTAGACGGCAATGGAATTTGTACGTGCAGAACGTCGTCTGGTTTGTTCGAATCGTTCGTTATCTGATACTTTATGTCGTCCAAATCGTTAGATCTAATCACGTCGATGAGATTCTTGATTGCTTCATATCTCGGCTCCAATCTGCCTTCTGGTGTCTCTTTCATCTGTTGGAACCCGTGATCCATTGATAGGGAGGCGTTAGGGGGTCCTTCTTTGTGGAGGTAGGACACTGGCCAATGTCTTGCTTGTCCAAATCCACCTGGTTTGGGTGGATCCAAAAACAAATTATCGAATTGGTCCTCGTATTCGTTCAAACTTGGTTTTGGGAGAAGTTCGGGTGGTGGAGCCGTTGGTCGATCTGGCCTGAATCCCTGCCTGTATGGAGGTCTTAGATCTGATAGCAGTGGCTTTCCGCTTGTTTGCCAAGGTCTGGGTTCTCTATGCGGTGGAGGAAGGTAAGTCTTCTTTGGTTCTTCCAGGAATATGGTCGTTTTTGGTATGTGGAAATCAGTAGATGTTGATGGTGGGAACGTTTGATGATCACTTAGGGTTGTGTCATGATGTATGATGATAGGTGTCGATGGGATATCGGTATGATGAGGCAGGTAGGTGGTGGGAGGTTTGGGAGGTAAGTGAACTGGTGGTAAGTACGGATAATACTTGCTGCTGCATTTCCTCCATTGGGTGTAAGATGGACCAACGTAACACCTGTGGGTGGGAAACACACCTATTCAACCTACCATTGTGCCAACCGTTGGTACCTACCATTGATATGGGTATCCTTCTGAAAATCCACATTGATGACCGGGTCTGCAGCAGTAATCCCATGAACTGGGACTGCCACCTTCCAATTCGCAAAACCAGAAACCCAATTCGCTTTGTCTGCACAACGTTCCTTTCTTGCATGGCCATCCACCAACACTGTATATTCTCCACGTTATGGTACCTAATGATATCTCTGGAAATAAACAGGATTATTTTTGATCAACCAGATATGTTCTAGCGTATATAATTACCGTGGCTATCTTCAAATGGAAGGATTTTTTCAGAATAACCTAAAGATCTGCATTGAGGATTTGAATTGTCCCAAGAATACAACCAAAAGTCTGGATGTTTAACAAAGTCCACAGTTTCTAGAAGGTCCCTTTGGAATATATCGGATAGGAAGCAATTTGGACCGTCGGTAATCCGAGCTGGGCTATAACTGAATGACATGCAACAAAATGATGTTTCCATACGCGCTCTTGTACATTCTATCCTACAATCTTCTTCGGTGTGAACTCTGAGAGCCTTTCTTATGGCTGATGGCAGTAGTTTTGCAGGCCAACCATATCCAAGATAGCAAACTAAATTCAAATAATTAGTTACCAAAATAGAAGCTGGAGAAGCCCAGGGTTACCTTTATCTGATTCTGATTTTATACTTGGTGGTCTCGGTAAATATTGATCATTGACATGATCTACTTCACAACCATAACCATAACTGGCTCTTTCATAAAGAACAAAACCAGGGTCGGGATGTAAATCTTTGTATAGATCTAATTCTCCGAAAGGAACATCTGATAACTGACAGTTTTCTGCAATACCACCAATAATAGCTGAGCCATATCTGAAAGAATTCCACTTACAAAAGATGTTCAAAACATTTTTTTTTCTTACTGACCTGAAACTGAATGATCTGCACAAAAACCGTTCAGACCTCAAACATTCCAATTGACAATCCAAAAAGGATTTGACAAATAGGGATTCTCTCACGCATCTATCGTCCAATCTCTGTCCACTTCTAACGTGGAGAAAGCATTCTGAAACAACCCCTTGTTATAGTATTACATTAAGATGCTTCAGAAAGCTCTGTTATTACCACTTGTCACTTTTTGGTGTGAGGTCAATCCAACACACCTCTCCTTACTGTTCATGGTGTAAATATCGAAATTCCTATCTTGCTCCAGATCAGTGTAGTAATCTAATTCTTTATAGTTTCTGTCGCTTAAATAACAATTATTTGGTGGTATACCTGATCCCACAACGTATCTAAATGCATAGGAGGTGCAGATGAAATCGATTTCTTTGAAGCAAGCCGTTTCGCAGTCGTATATTGTGGGTACTGTCAAAATTTTCTTCACGACTTTTTTGTACAACCTATACCCAGTAGCAGATCGCAATGAGCATTCTACAAAAGAAGTATGATAGAATACCAGAAAATGTAATCAGGGACAAAAATTGCAACACCCAATAAGAATCATGTACTTTTATTAAACTGCTTTATTTTGATTAAGTCTTCTTCAGTCATCTCAGATATCTGTATTTCATTCTTAAGAACATCTAAAATCAATTGCGGCCAAATGTTTTTGTACATCTTATAAAAAGATTCATTCAAAGTTTATCAAAATCGAATCTTTGTATGTGTTGCATGTTTTATGCCACTGAGTACATTACTTCTCTTCTTACCATTTATATAACTTGGAATTTGGCCATAAGTTACGATAGTTGGTTTTGTCGGTAGCGCTGGTGGTAAATAATCTTTTCTTCGACCATATCCATCAGTTCCATAAGTCCCACCACGGCCACTCCAATGTTTTTGGTCGAATGGCAAAGGTAAGTATTTGTGAACAATTGGTGGCCTACCATATTTGCCATCATAATGCAACACTGCATGGTGAGGCTTACCTTTGCCATAAGTATCGTAATCGTGTCCACCGAAAAAATCACTCTTCGCATGATAATCGTTATAGTCTAATGTGTTTGGTGGCGGAAGGTAAGTTTTGTGGTCATAGTCTTTTGTCAATTGCGGATATGTGTAAGTGTGATGGTCGAATCCGATATCTAAAATGTCCGAATTAATTTCGTCTTTCTATAATTGTCCTATACGTGGTCTACAATCAGTGGAATGAAATGAATGCGAAGTGAAGTTGATGTTATTATGGATAGTGACAAGTTTAGTGATCTTCGTCTTCTTCATAGCTCTTTACGACTTTTTGGAAATTTCCAAAAATGTCAAAATATACCTTTGATGGATGGTTAAATATGACTAATTGTTAAGTGCAAAGCGTAATGATATTTGTGCACACAATTTGCTCTATTGTTATAATAACAGCTGCAATGATAAGAAGAGCACTCACATGAAAGGTAAAAAAACACATATAACCTCTTCGCTAACATAAATAAACCCACAGTATACAATAAAACCACCAGTGTACTAAAATCCACCTTTATTGTGCAAAAAGTACAATAAAAATCAGCAACTAATATAACCTACAATCTACTTTTTCTTGAGGAACGGAGGACAATATCTGTACTCACCACTGCGCCTGTTGTATGGCCTGTAGTCATCAGTTGGTGGGAGTTTGAACACAAATCCTGGTCTTGGAACGTTTCTTCTAGGATAGCTAGGATAACTGTCGTATCTATGGGTATCTCTGTGGCTACCTCCGTAACCGTATGAGCTTTGGTCATACTGCCACCCGCCGGAGGACGGTGGTCTGTATGGCAGAAGATCGCGGTCTTTGCATCTTTGGTAACTGTTCCTGTCTTTTTCGTAGTAGTCGTAATTGGGATTGGTTATGATGTCTTTATGGGGGTCCAAGAGGACGAATGGCAGGTCGATGAGCTCGCAGTCTCCTCTACCTCTTCCTGAAGGATCCAACCTGTGAAAACGGATACTTAAAGTTTTTAACATTTATGTTAAAACTAAGTTTTCACGTATCAAGGTAATTCAAAGCACCTTGGTACATGAAAAAAAGGATGCATTCAATAACGCAATTGCGGACATGACCAGCATTTTTTTAAGCAAATGGATATAATAATATTAATACCTATAGTTGAATCCTTCGCAAATAAATTTCTTTTCCTCAGTGCACTCCTGCTGGCAATCATCAACTCTTTCACAGGAAACTATTTTTCGTACAAAAGCTCTTGACACGCGCTTTCCTGCCAAAACCCTGCTGAAGCATGCTGGAATAAAAAAGAAGAGACGGTTTCTCAAAACGTTATTTACGCATTCTTCCTCTTGGAAGGTTATGGTTTATGTTTTCCCATCCCAAGAACGGAGAGACAAATGAAGTCTACACCTACGAGCTCATTATCGCGCGAGCGAATCTAGTGGTGACCTGACAAAGGTCATAAACTTGGCGAAACCATTGTCTTCAACGGGTTTGTTAAGAAATTACACGGTGTTGGTTGTTGATTTAAATTAAAATGTGATCTGGGAAGGATTATTAACGTCACATGCGCAGAATGTTACGCAATTAGTATAGTTTAAGATTTATTAAGTAAAATTTTGAGGTCATTTAGTTTTAACGAAGGAAATATTTTTTTACACACCAATACTTAATTGATACGTTAAGTATAGTTTTACGTAGAGATTTACCATACATAAGTAAATTTGTAAATTCATGTTGCAAGGGAGGATAACAACAATTTGTATTGACAATTTTTTGTGCTTCAAGTTGTTCCAACTTTCTTCCACATTGTTCCAAAAGGGTTATTGATCAGAATTCAATAAAATGACAAAAGAAGGTAACCAAATTTGGAGCTGACCTTTCGTTTTCCGTTAAAAATTGATCTTCTTTCTCATATTCCTTATTGTTGCAGATGTTCTGAATATTGACCCAAATTTTCACCACTTTGCAAAAATGTTTTTAGCATAAATTAAATAGAAGAAATTTCCAATCCCCCCTTTATTTTTCAATGTTATTTCCTCAAGAATTACAGATTGGTTTATATGTTTTAGATATTTTTCTAAATTCCGTTTTTTGCGGTAATTATTTAAGATATTAATTAAATGAAAACTTTTTCTTGCAGCCCACATCATTTGGCAATATTTTTGTTTTTCAAGTATTACAGATTATTCTAGGTGCTCTCAATAATCTTTCACATTTCGATGATTCCAGAATTGTAATAATGGTACACAATTAGTATGGTTTAAGATTTATTAAATAAAATTTGGAGGTTATTTAGTTTTAACGAAGGAAATGTTTTTTACACACCAATATTTGATACGTTTGATACGTTAAAGTATAGTTTTACGAATAGAAATTTACCATACATAATTAAATTTGTAAATTCACGTTACAAGGGAGGATGACAACAATTTGTATTGACAATTTTCTTTTCTCCTAATAAGTTTTAAATAAAAAAATATTCCGATTAAAAAAATAGTTTGGTGTAGTAGCAATGGGCAGATTTATAGCAATTTGAGTTCAATAATTTACAAAGCTAAAACTCTTTTGAGTGCAAAAAATTATTAATTTTTATATACACGAGATTTTCGTCTTTCTCTTTGTATCCACTGATGTACTTTACAAAGAAAAAGAAGAAAATCTGAGGATTCGTGAACAAGATAAATATTAGGAAGGATATTCCTTACTTAAATAACTGTAAAAATATTTTAGTTTTGCTTTAGGTGATCATTAATTAGTTTAACTTCTCTTGTATGTGGTATACTGATAATTTATTTTCAATAAATAATTGAAAATAAATTAAAAAACTTTATGATTGTAGATGTAGTTTCGTAAAAAAATCTCAATAGAGCAGAAAAAAGAAAAAAAGATCGTTGATGGATTTTCCAAAACTTTTTTCGTGTTTGGTCCAAGTTGTTCCAAGTGTGCTTACAGTTGTTCCAACTTTCTTCAACATTGTTCCAAAAGGGTTATTGATCAGAATTCAATAAAATGACACAAGAAGGTAAATAAAAAAAAACAAAAAAGATAAAAACCAAATTTAGATTTGACCTTTCGTTTTCCAAAAATTGGTCTCCTCTTTTATACTCCTTATTGTTGCAGATGTTCTGAATATTGACCCAAATTTTCACCACCTTTCAAAAATTAAATAGAAGAAATTTCCAATCCCCCCTTTATTTTTCAATGTTATTTCCTCAAGAATTCCAGATTGGTTTATATGTTTTAGATATTTTTCCAAATTCCGTTTTTTTATTTCCGTGGTAATTAATTAAGATAGTAATTAAATGAAAACTTTTTCTTGCAGCCCACATTATATAGCAATATTTTTGTTTTTCACGTGTTTCTCAATAATCTTCTATATTTTGATGATACCAGATTTATGCAGGGAAGCAAAAAGGTAATAATTATGGTTTTGCAAACAGATAATTATTATTTTGTCACATTTCTGATTCTTTTAAGTTTCTTATCCTTAGTTTAGTTTCTTTTGAATTTGCTAATAGAGCTTGTGTGCCTGTAGTCGCAAAAATTCGAAAAAAATCTTTTATGGGCATTCCCAGAAATTCTAAAAATTGTTCTTTAAAAGTTTGTTCTAGATTCTTTCAAATTGCCAGGTTGTTTTTAGTTTGTCCAAATTTTTCCAAAAGATTATTGCTCAAAATTCAATAAGGTGCTAAAAAAAGTAAAAAAAAACACATACACATTTGGAAATGCCCGTTTATTTCCCAAAAATTTTCTTTTCCCTCGTGTTCCTCCTTTATTGTTCAAGAATAGTTCTAGTTTTGAAAATTAGCCCAAATTTTCACAACCTTGGAGAAAATTGAAATGAAAAAAAAATAGTAGTTCCGTCTCCTTATACGTTTCAATTTTTCTTTTTTAGTATCTGAGTATTCCAGGTTGTTCTACAGTGTGATTCAAAAGGCGCAGTGCACTCTTTTGTTTCAAAAACTGTTTTTTCCATTTGGCGCACAGTTTTTGAAACAATGTTTTAATCACGATGAATAATGTTTTGGTAATATTTTTGTTTGAGATTGTTCTCAATAATGTTCCATGTTCCGATGATTCCGCAATAATAGCTTTTTTTGCTTTCTTCATTGGAAACAAACAAAAAACTTTCCCCAATTATAGACTAAAAGAATAGTATATTTTTCGTTTTCATAAATACCTTTGGCATCTTCTACAATGATAACTTTCGTTCTGGAACACAATGACAGTGGCAACACTAATAACACCATCAACGCACAAACCCAACAGGCAGTTCTCATCGTCATGTCACAACCTCTCTATCATCAACATCTATTAATCACAGGCACTGGGAAATGATCGATCTGCGAAACCGACGAATCAAAACTCGAATAGACATGTGCACCGACGCCGGTTGGAACGAGAAGATAGCGTTTGCGGATATTTCGTATGCTGAGAGATAGAATCCGCCCACTTTGACCGTGATTAACGAAATGGTAATTGCTCATTAACATACAAAAAGTGTTCAGTTGCGAAAACCCTGCGCGTTTCCCAACCCTCGGTGTCCTTGTCGCGTAACAGACACCTCTTTATCAGATCTCTTGCACAGTGACCGATCTTCTGCTCGGTCCTGACCAAGTCCGAGGTACTACTAACATAGAAGTTTCACGTCACGTGCGAATATATGCATTTCTTGTCAAGGATACTAACAATTATTTAACGTTTTTGTTTTGTGAGCAATTCTTTTCCCCCTCTTTTTTTGAAGAAGGAATAGCGGGGGAAATTGTTAGCTATTATCGTGGTATAATAGAATTTATATTTGTTGCTCTTTTTTGTTTCGTGGTGATTTGGAAATAACGCCACTTTTTCGGGCTTTCAATTCTGTGGGAATAAGTTTGGTCTATGTGGTCAGAATGGCGAAAATTGGGTCAGCGAAGGAACGGATCATTGATTTTACAGAAGAATAGTGCGTTGAATGCGTGTTTATTGTCCATTATATTGCCCACTTTGTTGCGTTGATTTCAAACGCACCGTGGATTGCGTGTTTGGATTCAATATTATGTAACTTATTCCTAAGATAATTTACCCACTGGATGCACGGTTTGAGGAGGAAGAGAAGATTAAATCTGTATTATCTTGTCAGTGATCTTGATTTATAATCATACAGTATTTATTGTAACCTTCCAGTGAAGAAAACGAACTGTAGGTTAAAAGATATGATGGATCAAAACAATACTATATTCTGATGCATAACAAATTTTTTTCTTTTGGATTCACCAAAGAAAAAAATACAACAGGAAGGTCCACAATTATCTCGAAAAACAAATACATGAATCACACTTTGTACATCTCGAGATGACGACGATTGGAGGTTGAATTCCTCATAAAATAATCATTCTAAACTACCGGAAACAAAGAGTACGTTCTTTTTATGATCGTTGGCCACAGTGTCGGAATAATTGGTCAATTTAACTCGTTTTGAACACGACCTTCAAGTTCGTCCTAAGAAAAGCTACACCAAAAAAATTATATCTAAATAATCCAGTTCTTTTTTTAAAATTTTCCTTTATTGGTTGTGTTTTATTGTTTTTTAAATAGCATCAACGCAATATTTCTGCTTAGATGCGAATATGCACCATGGCTAACCATTGTTGCTCTTGCACACAACCTTCGGCTATATCAATTAAAACGCTCAGGACCCGGTGAATTTTGCACGAAGCATGATGTAATCCAGAGTGAATTATTTACAACAGTTACCGTATGTATATCTGCATTCTGGTGTTAGAGAATTACGTGTGTATCGGCTGTAAAAAGCGGATATAACCTCGAGGATGACTCATCATATTCTACTGCATCATAATTTGCTATAAAGAAAAACTGTTGCTGGTTGAGCAGATTCAAGTAATAAAAAATGTGTTATTTTGTAGATGAAACTCACAAGGGAACACAGGCAAGTGTGTCCCACCGATTTAAATGAAACATGGTGAGTTTATAGACTGATGTGGTGTAATAACAACGGTAACCTTTTTATTAATAACATTCCTTGTTGAAATTAATCCGCATTGATCTTCACGTGGATAACACTTATAAGCCATAAATTCTTGTCGCCTTTCCAAATGCATATGTGTAGCAAGAGAAGTTGAGACTTGCAGTTCAGAGTTTATAGACGTCGACTACGTTTCACGATTTGGTAGTTGAATAGCAATTGTTGAAGTCATGAGAATCAACATCGCTAATGTTCTGAAT
>JAWQRJ010001892.1:0-14700 GCA_033557515.1 Diorygopyx duplodentatus | reverse complement strand
AATATATAAAGTATAAAGTTGCTAATTCCACACACGATAATCATTTCACATTATAACAGTAAATTATTGACGACACCAACAAAATTTAAATACCAGAATGAAAGAATAACACATGGTTACCAAAACACAGTTACACGCACCATTAACGAATAATAAGTTCAACGAAGATCAACATATTTTATGCAATTAACAAAACCAATCTGACAAGTAAGTTAACCTACTTCATTTTACAATTTTAAATTTCACTCAAACAGACATGAGAACGTTCAAACATTGACATTGCACATTGTTATAAAACACACAAGAAATTATATATGGTATAACAATTAATATAATATAGATTAATAGTAATGATTTTTAGCATGCTCCTGATGATGAATATAAATTCGAAACATGTAGAGGGATAATTTAATAAAACATTCAAATACCAAAAGAATACAATTATTATACGAATATATTACTTTTAAAAAATGTTCTGGCGTATACGTAGAACCGTTATATCATATTGTAAGCAGTTCCTTTCTTAAGCACACATATGTTATACCAATTAAATAACGACCCATTAGTCTGTTATGCGGATTTTCTCAAATATTTGATAATGTACCTTCTCAAATCGTGTATCGTGTTTACACCACAATTTAAAAAAAAAACAACTTATTACATCGGCATCAACATGGTTTCCTTCAAAATAAAAATATTAAAATAGCGCTCACGATTTCACCGACGCCTATTCGGCCCTGAAACAAAAAAAAACTTCCTTGTGAGATTTTGCTAGATTCATTGGTAGATTTTGCTCCCCCATCCCCCTGCAGCGCGAGGGTTGGGGGAGCTTCGCAATTAGGGGGCCCGTCGAGGACGATGAGATTTTTTTAATCTAAAATAAAATGAGAGACTCGCGTTTTTTCGCTCGACTTTCCGATGAATCAGTCCGTATCGTCGCCAAATAGTCCATCGGTCAAAACAAGCTGGCTTCAATGAGCCCATTCTCATCGACAGTGTTGACAGTCGTAGCGGTATTCCGCGTTTGTAGCGAAATTTACACCGCGGTAGCAGCGTTTGTGAGAAATAGAAGTAGGTTTGTGAGTAACGGAATTTTTGCATGCTGCAATTTGGTTACTCAAACTTTTTGAAACGTAAATGATTATTGGTCATTTTATTTAATTAATTTATGAAATAAATTGTTCATTTATAAAAGAGTAGTTCGTAATAATATTCGTTTGTAATAATAGTTTGTATTAATATCATTATAAACAAAATAATATTAAGTTGAATCTTCTTTTTTGGTCGTGACAATCGTAAGGAAAACTGAGGAATTAGTTGGTTTAACGATCTAATGCAATATTTCGATAGTTTATTGCTATCTTCCTCAAGCCTACAATTACAAAATACAATCTGAACAATCAATCTAAGCAACAGACAAAATTTACTTACATTACTGAAGTTATTAAAGACGCCTAACATCGCATTGGAACAGATTAAAATTCACGAAAGACAATTGACAAATTAAATTTAAAAAAAAAATATTTACAAATTAAAATGAACGACACAACGAGTACAGACCACATGTCAGCGCTGACTGCAACTTTTGACAAACCGGAAATGAACGCCCAAAACCCGATAACATCGTACCAACAACAATTATTTGAAAACCTGCTACAATACAACATCACTGAGGTTCTCCTGAACATTGTTCATTAAATTACTTCACTAATTTTCTTTGTTATTATCTGAAAATAGAAGGAGGGAATATGTACTGCTGAGATTCTCAACGTCTGATTTAAAATTCATCGTTTCATCTATTGAGAAATGTATAGAAATAATCTATTCGAGTAATGTTTTTCTTTATGTAAAATTTTAGACTTTATTTTTCTAATACTTTTTCTTTATATAATATTTTTAATCTATTTTATTTTTTATCTAAATTTTTATCTAAAATTATTTATTACATCTGCTTTTTTTAGTGTTACAATCACTTTTATGTAGAGCAATACGGTTTTTTAGCCATTGGCTAGTAACACCCACGTATTTGTCATTACAATAATTACACTGCTCACAGTAAACCACATTGTTTTGGTACATTATGGGATCTTTGTCCTTAACAACACTGAATAATTTACTGACTTTTAACAGCTGATGATCAGTTATTAAAGCATTAGGTAAAACTGGCCTGAATACATTTTTTAGTTTATGTGACAAGCCTTTAATAAATATTAATCTTTTAAATTTGATTGTTTTTTGTTTACCGGTTCAAAAATACTCGGCTGAAGTAACTTTGGGGTTTAGCTCATTATTTGAAAATAAAATGGAATTCACCAATCTAACCGGGAAATTATTGATAAGAAAAATGGACTTTAACTTTATCAAATTAGCATTCAGAAATTCTTCGTTACAAATTTTTTCAATACGATTTTTTATACCCTTAAGGGTGTTTATTTCTTTGTTGAAAGGAATGATCCCCATAAAAATTAATATAACGATCTGAAAAAGTAGGTTTCGTTTACCGGCCTATTTTTAAAATGTTATCACCTTAGTGTCCAAAAATAGCACCAACCCGGCCTGTTCTACTTCTATCGGGAATTGTATGTTTGTGTTAAAACTATATGAAGTTATACACAAGATGCGTAGTCACTTCATTTTAAGATTTATTCTTTAATGTTGCACCTGTTTTACGTGCGTAAAGCTATTATGAACTAACAGGCTTAATGGTACATTATATGATGGAATGAATTATAAAATGCCGAATAAAAATTTCGCAAAAAAAATTATTCATACTGCCATTGTGTTATTCCGATCTATTTAAGGAGCTTAACGCAAATAATAAAGGCACAGGAACTGATGAATACGAAAATGAATAGGTAACGGACTCAGTTACCTCCTAGTAATTTTTTTCCTATCTGACAGCGTCAGCACTTCTTCAAAACAAATGACATCCGATATTAAATTCCCTCCTACCAGGAACATAACGAATCGAAATACCGAACACCGTCCCTTCCCACTCCCTCAGTCGATTTCAAGCTCTTTGCACTCATCCGCGGTGACGTTTCGAGCTACAAATAAAGTCACTTTAGAAAGGCGGCCATGGAATCGAGAGGGAAAGAGGGAGAATCGACTGACGCTGAATTCAATTCGCAACAAGTAGAAGCTCTGTATGGCGGCAAGTGAACGCGAGGTATGCCGGCGCCGGCGTTTGTTTAACTGGATGCAGTTTCCAGACTCCCTGAGGGAGTCGAAGCTGGCCAGTACGAAACGTCACGCGGCGCGAAGTAGTTTTCTCATAAGTCCCCGAGCATAAATTTCACTTAGAATTCGCCGAAGTAAGGAGGAGTAGAAAGTCGTAAACTGAACTAGTTTAGATGGAGTTAAGCTAACTAAAATGAACGGATTTTTTTGCAAACTTACGAATGTGGGGCGAACTTCAGCCGAATTGCCCGACCATCTGCGTTTGATATACTCGTAAATTCAAACTTTGTAAATGGATTGCTATATGATAAGCGTGTTCATCAAACTTGCCTACTTCAGTTAAAGGGTCGCTATTAAAACATAAACCATAAAGTGGATGAATAAATATTTTTCATGTTAATGCAGTTTGATGTCCTTAATTTTACAAAACGGAATTTTATTTACTAGTAATATAGGAGTATTACTACGTTCATTGCGTAAATACTATGATGCAATAAGTGGATAAATGTTTGTTATTTTAAAACAAATCGATAATACTATTGGTACACAACAATTGCATTAAAACTGGTGACAGCTTAGTAATATTTAATAATAAGTAATGCATATTTTATCGGTCAATTAATAAATGAAAGTATAACATGTTTCATTTGAATCAAATATAAACATAATAAATTGATGTATCGAGAAAGGTGCTAGTGGAATAGAAATCACTCAGATTATTGTATTTGTGTATGAAAAACAATTTTACAGATAAAACGTTTCTAAAAGCTCCTTAAAACTAAGGATATAATAAATGTAGTACAGCAAAGTTATGTATTCTGTTGTTTCCTTGAAACTGCTTAAAAATAAATAAAACATCCTTTTTTCTCATCCTATAAAGCATACCAATAATTTTTTATTTATGCGTTTTTGAAAATGTTCCACTTTAAAAATTACATGTGGGTAACCGATTAAAAAGTATCCTTTAATATTTAATAGATCAAGATATTATCATCCACTAAAAAGCGTCTGTTACACCAAAGCTCTTGCGCTTATTGAGAAGAAAGCCCCGAAATACCTCAAATTGTCTTTTTCAACTGAAAAACTGTCAATTTTTAATTTTATTTCTAATTTATCAAAATGAACATAACATTAAGGGTGCCAAATAATTTACACTATTTCGAGAAAATTTTAATTGCTCAATAACTGGTGTTCGTTGACATAAATGGCGGAGGCGTTATTGAAAATGCAGCGTTAAAAAATTACTGAATATTTAAAGCAGATCGAATCCAATATCATCACTATTGAATTGCCAATTTACTGGGAATATCCGCAACGAAGTCCAAAGCGCCCCCGCGGCAGCTAACTCTGAACAAACAAGTTGGTCGCGTTCAAATAATGCCCCGCGTTTATTCGGAATAGATTAAATGTTTTGAATTTTCGATTGTATTATCGGAATATGAATAAAATAATCATTGCTGATTGAAAATATTGTATTACCTTGATTGTATTATTGTATTATCAAGCAATAGCACAATTCCAAATGCGAATGCTTGCCTAGATTCGGGTTCCACATTTCTCACTCCACTTTTCAACTACTTTTCAACTACTCTTCAGTAATAAGTAAGGTAGTAAATAATGCATAGAGAAAAATTCAAAATTATTCTACTCTAACAAATATAGCAAGCCACCGAAAGATTCAAGACAAAGGTGGAGAAAAAAATTAACTTAAGTGTACAGTTAAAAACCAAACGTGAGGAGGTAACCGAGGACTTCATTAAAAGCATTGAAGATACAGCTCGAAATAACAAAGGAATGTGCTTACGGGAGCGAAACAACCGTCCTATTGAAAAGAGAGAAACTGCAAGAAAATGAGAAGACAAGGGAAGTAGCAGTATACTGCAAATTAAATATCCAAATCTGCTTTAAATAATAAATCTCAAAGAGTGAAAACCGTAAGTTTATAAAGTAACAAAAATAAAATAAATAAGAAAAAAATCAATCCGAGCAGAACAAATATCGTAACACATCCGAAGCAAGATATATTTGAATAGGAAATGCGAGCAAATATAATAAAGATGTGCAGCAGATAAGTTGACAGCCGACCAGAAAGGGGAAGGGGGCGTAACGTGACTCTTGAAAATATAAAGTAAGAAAGGGGTAATAAAATTTCAAAATTAACAAGAAGGATCAGGTTTATTGCTGAACTTTCTAATTTATTACTTTCTCTGCGTTGGGCTTTTGGCTCACTTGAAAGTCTTAGGAAATCATGGTAATCTTTATGTCTTAAATAAAGTTCTCTTAAGAATATTCCACACAATGGTTTCATGCTTTGAAAAAACATTAAATCTGAAATCAGTTATATATAATCCGATTTCTTCAGAATTAACTTGTTGGTTACAAAGAAATTGTTACAAATCAGTTCTATGCAAACCTTATGCTGTTTAAGGCACTTAACATCAGCTTAGGAACGAAAGTATTTACTACATAAATTAAAATTAAATCAAAGTACGTTGTAACAATAGATGAGCAGCTAATTGAATTGACTTCATATTGTTAACCCAGTGGGTGTGGATCACTCACACTACTTTCTCCCAATTAACCCCCCACCCGCGATCTTGAAACGGTGCGACTTTGGGCAAATAAATGTTAAAAAAATAATTTTTGACAGTAGCCTAACCTCACTTCCCAGGATTTTCGAAGGCATTATTTTATCAAATCAGCCATTTCTTTATTTACATTTAAACAGATAATTTTTTGGAATTGGTTTTGCTCATATATTCCAGTCACTTTCATTCCAGGTTACTTTGCACAGATATTCCATATACATATAATATCTTTTCCACATATAATATCTTACTTAAACCTAAGGGGAATGACATCGTACATTCAACGGAACACGGAACTACTGACTTTACTTCCCTTCCAAAAAAAATACATTGTTACTATATAAATTTTCAAACATTAATTTTACGTCAATTTTGATAAAAGTTGAACAAAATATATTTAACAGTATAACTACAAATGGGAAAAACTAAAGAAGAGCATCAAAAAGATATATAGTTATATTTGAGGTCAAACGTCAAACAAAACTTACTATCGTATATTGGTTGATGTTACCAACCTATTATACAAAAATTTCCCTACATGAATATTAATAACTACTTTTAAAATAAAAACATAATATCAATAAAACCTACATTTCATTTCGGCTTTCAGATTTATCTGTATCTGTATCTGTAATCGGCACCTTTGATGTTCAGACCTTACAGGTAGACCTTCAAAGGCAAACACCAATAAATTGGTAGTTCATTTATTGTTGATCGCTTACCTGTAGGAAATTGTACCTACATTTTCTAGTTGGACTTTGATGACGAGAATGTTAAATTATCACCTCATCAAGCCAAGGTTACTACCAGCATATTATGGAGATAGTAGATTTAGAAAATGGATTAGATGCTGCGGAGTTGAAATTATAAATTGCAAAGTAGTTTTGTGATGTCTCATTGTGAACGTTTTTCAATTTGATATGATGGCCCTTTTCTCTATTCCAGAAAAGGGCCATCACATCAAATTGAAATTTATCTGTTGTTTTCAAACAGATATTTGAAAGGCCTCCAATTGAAAATTTCAGGTTGTAATGTTATAAAAACACCATTCTATTTAATTATGATTTTATGTCTTCATTTTGCTTGGTTCAAAAGGCCGTAGAAGGGGATATATTTATATTTGCATTGAATACGTACTTTGCACCATATATTTAACTGTTTTGCTGTTATTAAATATGACATAACGTTCTAAAAAATTAATGTTTAAAATTACAGTAGAATTTTGGTTGTCGAATACCTTACTTGATATTACTTGCTTATTTACCACGATATTCTGGTCAAGTCACAAAAAAATAACAAATTTACCGTAAAGATGATCAATTTTTTCAGTACAAGTTTAAATTTTAACAAGAACAGTCTAAATGTTTGCAAAATTTGGAAATTTCATTGAAATATAATTTCGATTGATTTCTTGACTTACTTTAACACGATCTACAAACAACTTTTAAACTTAAAAAAGGGGCTAGTTTCGGTCCTTGGAACATCTTCAGCCTTAATCTACAAAATATGGTGTAAACAATTAAAATTTAATATTATTTTTTTAATCATAAATAAATTTGACTTAATATATTTAGGAAACACAGGTATATTTAGGAAAATTCAAAAAAGTTGGGTCAACTATGAAAACATAGAACATCAAAACGTGCATATATAGCGTGGAACATGGAATAAAATGTTACTAAAATGAAAATGAAGCACACTCTTAAAATGTTGTATACACTGGTAAGGTTTTGGGGGCAAAGAAAATATAAAGGCGTGTAAAACATTAAAAAAAAACTGACAAAAAATACGTTTACTCGAAATTCAAAGTTATGAATGATATGCACGAATAAATAAAAATAGGTATATAAATACACAAACGACAGATGTTAAATGTTGAATGTGTTCGTAATTGAGCCAACTTTTTTGGATTTTCATAAATAGAGTGTAAGTTAAATTTATAAAAACTTCCATAAAAACTTCCCTAGAAGTCCCTTAACAAAAAATGAAGGAAATAAACGAAGTTTACAAGTGATTTGTTTGTGGTTATTATATTTGAAGACGAATTATTCTAATAGTTCTACTTTCGTCTGGGCAAACGTTAACTAGCTGCAGGGTAGCATATTTATGTGTGCAAAAGGTTCAAAAACTTTTTTTTCTAAATATTTGTGTTTAGAATTAATATTTATTTCTTATCATTAATAAATACACTCATTCATAAGCGAGTTACGAATAAGTGTATTTATTATGGCACACATGGTTTCAGAGTAGGATTGTGACAATCAAAGGATACACGTTAAAAAGAAGCATTGTAACAGATAGGATATCCACACATCTTTGAGAATACTTCAAATCTGATAGGGAATATTGACCCATCTTTCTTAAAGATATTTCTTAAATTCACTCCAATGAATAAGAGGGTGTTAACTCAGTAAATTCCAATTTGTTATATTTCTATTAGATTAGTTGCAATATTTTACGTATAAAAAGGAGGTCAAACAAATATGAAGAATAAAAAGAAATATGAAGAAAATACATTTCCTCACAATGGAAAATAAATATAAAACCACAGAAATTTTAATTTATGAAAGACAATTTTGAATTGTGGATTTAATGGATGCATATTTTCACTGATATGTAATTCCTTGTTGACACTGTTTCAAAAGGAATATTATTTAACGAAAACGATTTGTCTGAAAGTTTTTGTCTGTTGTTTTTAGAAAAATGTTTTTACCTATTAAAGAATTTTTATTTTTTTGTTTTGTTTTGTCTTTTGATAGAGGACACTGGAATCTGCGATTGTTTGCACCATGTCTGGCATTACCTACACACTATTTACTATCCACTAGAACCAATTTAAAATATAAGAAATTGTTACTTCTCTGCATTGTTCTCCTAGGATGTGAATAAAATTTTCGTCTAGAATACCTCTTACATACTGAAACTGGTCTGAAATCTTTCCTATCACAGACAGTTAGCTTGGAAGGCATTAAACAGCCCATACAAAGAAATTATCCTCATTTTCTTCAAGAAATTTCCATTTCTATATTTATTTCAATTCCTTTTATTCAAGAAACTAATTTTTATTATTTGTTTCGTTTGAAAACATTCGATATAAATTATACTACTTCAACTTCATTTTAAATTAACATTTCTTGTTGCATCGTAAATCGTAGTCCTATATTATGGACGCTGGCTGGCAATTGAAGAAAAAAGACGCCTCCGATTTAAATTCGACGAGAAATTCGCAGGTCAGCATATTCAAGATCTTCTAAATATAAAAACTTACATTAAGTGGTGCACAGAAGAAATGAGCATTAAAACAATATGCATGAGCAAGAAATTATATGCATTAAAACAATTGTTATTCAAACTATACTATGAAAATAGCATTGAAGGTCTATTTAAACAGATCGTTTGAGACAAAATAAGGTAACCCTTGTCAAATTTGACACTTGAGTGCAATTTTTTGTTTATTACCGCAAAAAGTAATGTATTTTTGTCAATATAAATACCAATTTTCGGTCAGTAAAACATATTTCAAAGTTCACATAAATTGTTCAGGTTGACATTTAGTTTAAATACGGATTTATTTATATCCTGCAGAACTGTTGCGTTGTCGATTTTTGGATGGAAGACATCGAATCTGGCAGAATTCCGTGAATAAGTGGAATTTCGCTTTAAGATTTTTTCCTGTGAAATAACAAGGTTTCAGTATAGGTTGAGAGAAAATGCTTCTTGCGACCTTCAGGATGGATAATTCAGATTTTCGAAGATTAAACTTAGTTGTTTTACCAGTTGATTGAATACGTGGCCTCTCCGGATGGAAATTTACGATTTTCTGAGGTATCTCTAGCCTCTTTTTTCATCTTAAAGCCGTTTTTCATCTTAAGGTAAAAGGGTTGTTAGTTTATATTATCGTTTGTTATAAGTAAGGAAGTTTTTACCGATCGAGATATTCGCAACGTAGGAGAGTTCTGAAATATATAAGCATGGAATAGGAGGGTTGAATATAAAGTCGATTTGTCAGCATCTTGGTGGAGCATGTAAAATTGATGCGCAAATTGTGTCCAAATAATGCAAATCGCAACTTTTATTTCCTAGTTTAATTAACGAATGATGTTCACTGGGATTTATTTATTTAGCCCATTTGAAACAGAGATGAGCTGTATTTTAGAAAACTACTGTCATGAAGCATTATTTATTGCAGGAGATATAGTGAAACGACTTGTGCTCATGAATAAATCTGGAAGAATCTGCACAAAGTGTAAAATGACATCTTACACTTCGAAAACATTTTTTTTACTTTTGTCGACATTCCCCGATGATGGTTCTATAAGCGAAGATACACAAGATCTCTATAAGCCTGAAATGACAACATTCTATGGTGCTTTCATAAATTCTCGGATCCCACGTGACCATATTAGGTTTCACTAAGGGGGATTTTATTTAGTAAAAGTACGCAATTTTGTATTAATACTCATATATGAGTACTGACGTACATATACGTCAGTCCAAGTTTACCTGAAATACCTGAGAATGAATTCACAGATACTTCCTGTAAATTGATTCACACTCTTTGATGAATCAAAATGAACGTCAAATCAACAAGCCGGAATACTTATGAACCTAAGTATTCCGGAAGATGGTGAGACTGCTAATGTCACTTTGACATTTCCATTATTTTAGGTTAAATAACTGTTGTATGATGAATTTTTAACACGTTTTAAATTGGGATTTCCGCACTGGGAAGTTTAACATGGAAAGAAATTGAATAAAATCCGACAGCTTGACTTTTTCCCTAAGGTACAAGAAAAATCGTCTGTAGGCGGTACACGTAAGGTGTGCGTCGCCTTGAACATGCTATATTTGGGGAGGTTAACGTAGACGGTAAAAACGAAGTAATATAGAGTGATGTATCTCCCCTTAGAGAGCTCGAGAGGGATATCGTGCCGTTGGTGGGGGAACGGAGAGGGAGCTATGGTGACAGGGAACCATACAGAACTGGGAGATGAGGCATTGAAGAAGGGCGTTTTAAATACGATTTTGAGCGATCGGACGCCTTTGAACCGAACGTTGAACAGAACGTTGAGATATAAGAAGTATGAAAGGAAAGTTAGTATTAAGGGGATATTCTGGTTTGCTCAGTCCGGGCAGGTCATATGCCGTGGAACGCTTGTAGAAGTATGTGACTCATACCGCAGTTTTCATCTGTCCGGCAGAATTTGGATGCCTTCAAATAACCAGTCCGCAATACGTTGTCAGGTCTGCAATTAATTTATCGGTAAATTTTCCTGGTCCCTTTCTTCCAATACCCCTATCACCAATGTAATTTGCATACTTAGCACTATGTATCTTCACGGATTGGGAAAACATTCCTTTTGCCGCAATTAATTGTCTACAAAACGTCAATTATTGTAGGTATTATATAAAAATAAAGATAGTAAAAATTTGAATTATTTTTAGTAATTTTAATGAATGGAAAATTTTAGTTCGTTGTTTTGAACAAACTTTCATTTCCTTTGATATTTTAATTTTATATCAGAAATTTCAAACAAAATATTTATGTAAAAAATTAAACATTAAATGCAAAAGTCAATTATAAAAATAACTCACTATTGTGTCATTGTGTGTAGACAACAACTTAAGCTTATACATTGTATATGTTAGCTTAGAATATGAAAAGCCATGCGTGACCTTATTTATTAACATGGTTTTACTCAAAATTATCCAGTGTGCGCGCAATTTTCATAATACGTTATAAATTAAAAGGGAGATATAGATCAGGCAGCTACAAGACAAGAAAGGAGAAAACTTTCTACACCTGTTATTACGTTGGATATTATTATATTATTGTTGAGTAAGTGCTAATAAAATAATTGTTCTCACATCACTTCATGTGGCTGTATACATTCAGTATAGGCAACTAACATTGCACCAATGTAATACTTGTTGCAGTGTGGTAATGTAGAAATCTGTAAACAATTTGTTTTTATCTTTTTTAAAATTCAAATCCTGATTAGTGAAGAATTTCACAATAAATGTTAAACATACATAACAAATTTTGGAAAATTGCACATAATTTATTTTTTTAATTTTTTTTTAGTTGATGAATACCAGTTATTCAAATCTGTTGAAACGAAACTCAAATTATGTTGGATTCTGGGCACAAAGGGATTTGCAGACTAACAAAACTGAATAAGAAATACCCTTTTGGCTACTACGGAGGTTGATGGAGGTGGAGTTGATCCAGGTTAACAACACCATGGCAACATTTACTTTCTTTTACTTTTTTACTTGGAAGTGTAAGAGAGTATATTCATCAAAAATTTCTGGGGCTGAGATTTAGATATATCTTGATGAATTAGGCTAATCTAAGACTAATAGTGCCACCATATATGGAAATTGGCCGGTCCACCCATCTGTCTGTCTGTACGTCCGTTTGTTAGCAACACTTTTCCTATTTCTATTTATTTTAGGAAAAAAGAGTTTCAAATAAAAGTTTCATTGTTTCAAATGTAATTTTTTGCAAAAAAATGCAAAAACTATACTGTGTGTCCTACCAGGTTAACGTAAATAAAATTAGTAAAGCGGTTATGGATAAAAATTCAAAAAACCCTTGGACACGCCAACTTTGTTTGAAAACTAGGCATTTTTTGGCATAGGTTATAATATTTTTTGCATCATCTATGTCACAGCTGTGATGTCATCGAGTCCTATTTTTTAAATGGCATAGTACGATTTTTGAAACCACTTTTGGTTTAAACAAACTGTACGAGAAGTGCCCTACTTCACTTATACAGTAACCTCTATATTAGCAAAAATATATATTTTTTTACTTTAAATAATAATTTAATTTCGAATAATTTCTAAACGGTGCGATGTTGGACATATGTATGTTGAATAAAATCGACCAGAAATTCCACAAGGAATTTAAAAATGTAATAACATACAGAGTGTTCGATTTAAAAAACTGAAGTTATATAGTGTTTAGAAGGAATGGGACACTCTGTATATATTAACTCACAGGGGCAGAACTCACTTTTATTATGCATTAAAAGAATCATAGATGCATGGTTCATGGTACACACATTATACCTCAGAACAAAAAATTACTTTGAATGTTCTGTTATGTTCAATATTTGGACCACTGGCCCCGAAAGAGTTAAAATAACGTCGTTTTGTAGGGGGGATTAAGTACTGTAACTTTTATTTTATTGAAACATTTTTTGCTGAAGTGAACTCTAAGAGGGCTAGGACTAAGCAAATGTCACTTTTTATAAAAAAAAGTCTAATAACTTCTAACGATACGCTTTTGGGCAAATATATGTTGAATAAAATAGACCATAAATTCCATAAGGAACACAAAAATGTTATAATATGCAGGGTGTTCTATTTAAAAATCTGAAGTTGCATAGCGCCTAGAAGAAATGGAAGAAGAAATCTGTATATATGAAAATACTTCTAGAAGAGTAATTTTTTTACCTTCAATGATTAGAAATGGTGGATGTGTGGACCACAGACTAACGGACGGATGGACAGTAGGACAGACCAATGGCCAAAAATGGTACCATTAGTTTTAGAATACCATAATTCGTCCAGATATGTCAAAATCTCACCATCAAAATTTTGGACCAAATGCAATACTTTCTCTTTATGAGAATGCCATGTTGAATTTTCCCAATGTGAATTTTAGATTCTTAAGCAGTAAAATGCTTATTTTATGTTATGCTGTGAGCACTTATTTTCACACAATTCATCTTTGACGTCAGAATCATAATCTACAACCCGAAAAGTTATTGAAAACTTCCGATAACGTGCATTCAAGTAATTAAAATGCAAAGAAATGTAGACTCAGATTATTAACGCATATATTTTATATTACGCTTTTGTATTTTCCGTAGCCTCCGTGATGCTTCGTATGCGAATTCAATTGTCCGCAGCAATTTGCACCCTGCAGAGATTGCGGCGTCTGCCACGATCGACCGCAGATGGCGCCTGGCGAGTGCTAATTACCGAGAAGTAGCCACTGTCGTGTTGCGTACGAATTCAGGTTAGCGCACGTTGGGCAGGTCAAGTCCCGTGAAAAGCGGCGGCGATTGGAAAATTGAGATGGAAAAATAAGCGTGCTGCCCGGGGAACCAGCAAATTGGCTCATAATTGCGCTACGTTGCACGATAGGGGGCGCTCTAATAGGTAATTTGCCGATCTGATGGCTTTTTGCACAGTGCACAGAGTAATGCTTTGACCTCGATGCGACTGTGGAGCTTGCGTTGACGTTTTAAGATAACGAGCGTGAATTTACAGCCATGATATTGCAATTTAACAACGATAATTAGTGGACGCGATGAAATGCATTTCAATGGATGAACAGAGGGAAAATAAGGTTGGAGAAGACCTTTAAAATTCAAACTTTGGGATTGCTGCGCAAACCACATTTTCGTCATTCCGGTTCATGGTAACTATTTGGAAAGTTTCCTAACAAAGTTATGCATAATCCACTACAAAATTTAATCTGCAGTGGAAGTCGAACAAGGTAGTAAACTGCTGGTACATGAAATCTCGAATGGAGAGACCATAGAAATTGTGGCCAAGAAACTCAAACTTGTTTTCGGTAATGAAAAGCAGAATAATATGAAAAGCAGAATTAATTTTGGAAGAAAAATGTTTGACATTTGAAAGATATAATTTCCATCGTTCGTTGTGCTTATCACATTATTGAAAGTATAAAAAATAAACGCGGAATAGTAAAACCAGTAAGAATTATACCGGTAAAATAAATATTGCCGTACCATTAGAACGATCATTGTCATGCGCGTGTCCGCCCCACCGGAACTTAAGCCGCGCCCAAATTCTTCAATACGTAGTGGGGCGTTATGGTTCGCAGATTTAGTCGGCCTTGGCCCGTCCAGGGAGTATGTCGTATTAGCTAGTGCTGTTTTACGTAATATCT
>JAWQRJ010001891.1:0-14706 GCA_033557515.1 Diorygopyx duplodentatus | reverse complement strand
TATTAATTTTAATGAATGGAAAATTTTAATTAGGCTAATCTAAGACTAATAGTGCCATTTATGGCAATTGGTCTATCTGACTACCCATCTGTCTGTCTGTACGCCCGTCTGTTAGGAACACTTTTCCTATTTCTATTCATTTTAGGAAAAAAAAGTTTCTAATAAAAGTTTCATTGTTTCAAATGTATTTTTTGCAAAAAAAAATTGCAAATAACTTTTAAACTATACTGTGTGTCCCAGGTTAACGTGAATAAAATTAGTAAAGTGATTATGAAAAAAAACCTTTGGACAGGCCAACTTTGTTTTAAAACTAGGCATTTTTTAAAATGTAATAATATACAAGGTGTTCCAATGAAAAATCTGAAGTTGCATAGCGTCTACAAGAAATGAGATATACTGACTGTATGTACGAAAATACTTCTAGAATAAACTAGAGCTGAAATGTAACTTTTATTTGAAACTTGTTTACCTAAAATTATTGGCAATATGAGAGGTGTCAAAAATGCTACCATTAGTCTTAGAATACCATAATTCGTCCAGATATGTCAAAATCTCACCATCAACATTTTTCTCCATTACTTTCTGTTCATGAGAGAAAGTAAAAATAAAAATGTTCACTTGATGCATAAGCATTATGGTAATCATATGTGAGTATACTGTCACAGAAAATCGATGGGTGATAGAGAATTTCTGAAAACATGTTTGGATTCAACGTGAAAAAGGTACATAGGAATAAGGTTTTTTTTCATGGTACACAATCTTTGTTAACCAGTGTTATTAATTCAAATATTACAGGCTAAAGTTTGCATAATCCACAATTAATTCATAACCACAATCGACATATTTTCAAGTATCGCTTGGAGGCCCAACAAAAAAAATCTTAATAAATCAATAAACAAATCTTCAATAACACCAAACCAAACGATCACATTCATGTTTTTGAAGAACTTTTGTGATATGTAGATTTTTTCTAGCCGTAAATCGGTTAACTGCGGAAATTTTTAATAACATTTGGAGAAAAATTGTGTCACAAAATTTTTAGTTAGTTTGGTGACTTTAACATATTTTTTTCCTTAAGAATCGCCTTCTCTATTTGATATGCCCTAACAGTCTCAGGTCTGCTTGTCTCGAAGCAATTGACGTTTTTTTGATGAATGTTCATGAACATTTTTGGACTGGGTGTGTTTGACGGTGGTCATCCAAAAGGGTAATTTCAGCAAGAAAGTAATTTTAGACAAGATGTATATCTATTTAATTTAATTTAATTTAATTAATCTATTTAATTTATGTAATATTTAGAAAGATATTACTAGTGTTTACTGTAAACTCCAAGTTTTGATTAAGGGCATGTTGCAGCATAAGTTTTATTTATCTTTTATCCGAAAACTAGCTCATCGTACCAAACAAGCCACAGGAAAGAATATTTCTGTAGTTTTTTTTTAAACTAGACCTAGAAAAATTAATGTTATAACTATTTATTACTGTATACCTAGCAAGTTTTAATACAATAACTCCGGGAGTTTTCTGAAATATGTACAATACTATAACATTTTTTCTTAATTTAACGCCCTGTCTCGGAGACTTGTTTTATTAGAATAGTCTATAAAGAATTACCCTTTTTGCTATATAAGCTGAGAAATATGCAGATTAATTATAATTAGTTTGCCTGTCCATAAACTATTCTATAATTAAATAACCGGAACATAATATTCCAACCAGAGCAACCTCATAACTTGTTAAAAATGGGGTTGATTTTATACAAGGTTTGTTAAATACATACTTTGCTAGTTTACGTAGATAAAAATTATTTATGGCTAGCAATTCTTTAAAATTTACAAAGAACACCTTTATGATTAATTTGGAACTAAAATGAGTATACGAGCTTCATTCCAATTAAAAAAAACAATGTAAATGTACAGGGAGTAACAAAAACACAGATTAAAAATTTCTTTTATTATTCAAAAGAATTTATTTTTTGAAACCTCTTTCAAATTTGTTATTGCTTAAAAATTTGCTTCAACATCCATGCACCACAAAATAATCACATATAAAAGAGTCTAATTAGAGTCTAAAACATTGCAACCAAAAAAAATGGAAAAAACTGGAATTTTCGTTTACTCATATAATATACAATTTTTCAAAATAAATTAATGGGGCAATAATGCAGCTTAATTCATCAGCCAGCAGTTCTTTCAGTTACTTATACCATTTCTTTTAGTTACGAATTCAGTGATTTATACTTTCCAAGTGATTAATCCGTCTGGTACTTAGGTAATACTGCCTTGTGCCAATTTTGTATTTGGTTTGATATCGTTTTCAATACAGTGATGGACACTAATAGAGTGACATAAGCTTTAAGAATGTACGCTTTTATGCAATTTATTCATGACAAAGGATAAGATATAAAATAGGAATCACGATATTGCTTCATTAAAAAAAATATGGATGAATTTTTTACCAAAAGTATCCATTTGGATGATTTTTCTGTGTCATGTGGCACTATTTTGATAACTTGATTGGAAATTAAAAAATCAGTGACAACAAACTATAATTACCCTAATCATCTAACTTCGAATAATATCTATTTGAAGATAAGGGGAAATAGCTAGTATTAGATTTATTCTTCACTTACTTCTTTTTCCCCTAAAACATAATTTTTAATTTTAAAATTAACTGTGAAGGCTGCATTAAAGCAACAACTAAAACATATACAAATTAAACATATTATATGTTTAATTTGGCGCCAACTTCAAATAACTTAAATTTTAAAACAATTTTAAAACAAAAAACCGAACAACCGAAGAAAGACGCCTTATGCAATTATTTAGCAATTATATTTTAGGGCAAAATAGAACTATATACTAGTAGATTCTTTGCGTAAATGAAATTACATTTTGAAATTACGTTTTTACATTTTAGTGCATTTCTAAGGCAGTTAAACTTTTTTTTAAAATAGTTTTGAATATTCCTGTATAAATAACTTACACATTACAAAGCTAAATTTATAATAAAAAATAGGAGTATAATATTTTATGCCCTCGCAAATTTTCAAAAAATGTCTAATAACTAAGAGGAAACGTTCTAATCAACATTTTATGAGTATTGTGTGCATAATAAATAAGATGGGTCCTTAAATATGAGAGCATGCCTAGTAAAGGAAGAATCCTGATTTTTTCTGAGAGAATATAGTAATATTGTAGAGATTTTTTATTGTTTTGTGTTTTTGCGTAATAATTAGGAATATAAATATTCTTGGTTTTACAAAAATAGTGTACTGATTATTATATACTACCGTATAGTACTCACTAATACAACCTAATTGCAATTTCTTGCAATTAAACGTATGTCTAGCAATGTTTCCGACGGAATCATCTGTGAAGGGCGGTTCAAAGATTAGTTTTTGTATTGTATGTCGAAGACGACATCTATAAAAGCTATTCTGAGGACCTAGTAGACACTAAAAACCTTTAATTAACTCTTCATATTTATTATTACCAATCCCTGGATAATGACATAATTCAAATACAATTCATTCAACTGGGACGGATGAATCATTAAGAATGATTTAAATTATAGATACAATCTTGGATGATAAAAAGAAACAATTTGGGTTTCTTTAAAACAGGAAAAAATATTGAGATGGAAGTAAGATTTAAACAAATAAGTGACAGATCGATATATGAATTTAAAATTACATAGGAAAATCAAGAAAATCATTTTCAGCATGTACAAGAATTTTCAGCACCATTATCTTCTTTAAAAGTAAATCAAGAATTAATGAATGATAAAAGAAATTAACTTATTTATATATTACGAAGTTAAGATAAAGAAGAGCAGCAGTGACTTTCTTTGGAAGTATTATAAAAACATTAGCAGGAAATTTAGATTAAGAGGGCGCTCAAAGATATGATGAAGCGATTAACGAAACTAACAGAAAATCCAGGGAGAACAAATCGCTTTATCAATAATAGGCGTGGAAAAATATAAAATAAATTTAGAAAAATTACAGAAAAATCAATTATAGATCAAACCAAGAATTCTAATTGGACAAGTAATGAAAAATATAAGTATTTTTACGATGGATGTGAAAAAAGTCTAGCTTTACACATAATAATGACACAACTAACAAATTTATGGTATTTGTTAACTGTGTTATTATTATGTGTCATGACTATAAACGTTTATAATAATAACAGCAAAAAGTTATTATATTATAGTATTAATAAGTCACTCATACAAGAAATAAGTAAGAATGAAAAATTATCACTAAAGTTAGCAGAAGGAAATATTTATGCTTTAGGAAACAGTTTAATCATAAAACCATTTAGAAAAGAGAAATTCATTATGAAATTTTATTATGTGAATTTGAGAGTTTCCGATTTTACCAAATAGTCCCAATTTCTAAAACCCCAGAGGGCCCAGAGTTATGATCAATCTTTTGCTGAGCATGGACTTGGAAACCGGACACAAAATCCTATTTAACCCAATCAAAATTCTAGCCTGTGAATCTACTATCCTAGAAAAATCCTACAAACAATACGAATCCATAAACGTCCTAATAACCCTAATAGAGATACAGGGTTCCCCCTCCACCACACCTGGAAATCCGTCATTAATCTAACCAATCACCGCCCCAACTAAATAAATTTGTGTGAATTACATGTTTGTATGTCGCCAGCCCACAATTGTTGTTGCACACTGTGTAGGGTGTTCAAATCAGCATTACATTTGTAATGGAACAAACTTTTCTTTAGCATATTGAGGTTTTAGGATTAACAGCTTATTTGCTTTACAATATTAAATAATGGATTCTTAACCGCACAGTATTTTTACTAAGCCTTAAAACAAATAATTATCAACTATTTGTGTTATCAGAAATTGCTTTTGCTTCTGCTGTCTACCACTAAAAGTGATTGGTTAATTATTGACTATCATAATAATGACTCACTTATTAACCTGATAAAATGCCAATGTACAAATGTTAAACTGACATTCAGCCTTTGCATACTTGTCTTCATTGCCATTGGAATGTAGAATTATATCCGATTCTATTATACTTTCCTAAAACGTCATTAAAAGAAACTAAGTCAACATCGTAGAAGAATAATTATGGATTTAGTTGAAGCATATTTTCCCATTTGTCATTTCATTCCAATTATGGGTGGAACTCGAATGATTGGTTCTTTTAGTTGTCTGATTGTTTTCCTCGAGCTGTAACTGCTTTATTAACGTTAAGTTAATCAATACATTGTTTCCGCCGTTTCCGTTTCTTTGATTGCATATCCCCATTGACATTTCCCTTTTATCCTCAGCCGATTCCCCATTACACAGCGTTTACGCCACTGAATGCGAAGCAAAATTTCAACCCCACCTGCCGGAATCGACTTCAGTGGCGGCAGCGACGTGAGTCACAAGAAAAGCCCCGTCTGGGTTATTGCGCCCGGTCTAGGGGGCAGCACGGTGGGGCGGTTAGTCTGCGGACCCCCGTGTGGGGCGGTGGCAGTAACCGGGCCGCGGTGCAAGCAGTCTGGATGCCAACACTAGGGTGTTGTCATGGAGACGCTTAGTTGGTCTGGACCCCCTAAACTGCAACCGCGTGGATTCGTTGTGCAATCGATATTTTGTATGACTGTACACGTCTGGTCTCCGGAGCGCGGCCTGCACTGGCAGGGGAAAGCGGATTCTTTAAATGCAGGGTGGCGGCAGGAGGGGCGAACGTGTAAGATTGGGGTCGAGGAAGATTTAGATCTTCGGATCGTCTAGGTTGAAGGTTAACAGGGCAGGCTTTGGAACAAGTGGTGGAAACGATTTAAATCAAAGTTAGCAATCATGTTTCATAGTTCCAACGAAATCTTTACCAAAACAAAAGCAGAAGCAAAAACAAAAGCATTAATTTCAAAAAGAAAGAAAATTTTTAGCCTTCGCAGATAAAAATTGGTTGCGTCTTAGGCCTGAACTGTCTATCCATAGGATTGGGGGAATTAGAAGAGGGCAAGTGGGACCGGTTTAAGGGGGGTCCCGTTAATATTAAGAGAGGTGATCGAACATGTTTTACTCCCCTCAGAAGGTCTCCGCCAAGCCGCGGCGTTTGTTTGAGGATGCGAAGGATAAAGAACCTAGTAGTCAATACGATGGAGGAAGAAGAATTTAATATAACGCCGTCTTAGATCTGTCTTATAGGGGATGCCCAAGTAAATAGAGAGGGTGGAATACACAGCCTTCTAAATCTAAAAAAGCACTTCAGAAGAGTTGGAAAATTAATTGCTTTTCATGATTCATTTTTAATTTCCTTGATGTATTAGCAAATGTATGTTTTTTAGAAAATCTGAATACCAATTATTTTTATCTTATCGAATGTAGAATTAAAATCCTCGTTAATCGGTCCCCTCTTCCGATTATTTAAGGGTTTTCGAGTTCTTGTTGCAAAAACGCTCCTTTGACAATACATTCATTTATTGTAAATTGGGTTGCCTACAAAATAGTTATAATTTTTTTTTATTTCAAAATTCAATTTTGTAAAGAATGTATGTAACAATGTCCCGCTAGATATATTTCTGAAAAGCTCGATGTCTCAACCAATTGTTAATAAAATATTGAACATTATCAGATAAGTCTAATTATGAAAATTCGATTTTTCAAAATGTTGCTGCGGTTGCATAATTGATTAAGTATAGATCTGGCAAATGTATTACGAAAGTTGATGAAAACTGATTAGATTAAGAAAAATAAATTAAAATTAGGGTCGTTCCATTTAAATTAACAAAGCTCTTGTCAACTTACGGTATAACCGGAACCGCCAGCTTATTGGACATATTTTTATCCTTTAGTTCCCTTCCTACAATATTCAAATCCATATTTTCGGACTTTATTTAGCTTTATCCGTTTCCCATACTTCGGCCACAAAGAAGAAATATGAAAGCGCTGCAATCATTTGTATACGCACTGTACTAAAATTTGAAATTTAGTGATCTAAACGAGATGTTATATACCGGGTTTGATTATTCTTTTTTTTTCAATGCAAAGACACAATCAGTTTCCCATCTTTTTCGATTTTATACATTTAATAGAATAAATTGAATGCGCAGGGTGCACAATAAACTAAATACATCGTATATTATAAAATAATATGTTGTTAAATTTTGTTGTTATTTAATAAACTCTTATCGTTTACTTTCATTTTTAAACCATTCCCTTATTGCATTAATTTGGAGATTAAATCACAGAACAGTTGCTTTTTGGATAATTATACGTAATTAATAAAGTGAATAAAAAATGTCATAATAAACAGGGCATTCCATTAAAATAGCCAAAGCACACATACCTTAATCTTCCTATAACAACTACCCAGTTATGATTACCTATTTATTAAAATGTTTCTCTATCTCTAACCGTTCAGTTTAAAATCGTTGGTAACAGATAGACGAGACACCCTGTACTCTGATTTCAGTGGCGTAGAAACCCTTCTATGACAGATACTTCTTAATTTTTATTTGCTTGGAAAAATCAAAATTAGCTAAGAAACATTTTAAAATTAAGCTTTAAATATCAATACATTTCCTGTAATTTTTATTTCCTTAGAAAAATCTAAATTATCCAAGAAAAATTTTGAGAGTAAGCTTTAAATCTCAATACATTTTTTGTAATTTTATTTATTTAGAAAAATCCAAACTAGCTAAGAAAAATATTAAGAATAAGATTCAAATCTCAATACGTTTCTTGTAATTTTTCTTTGCTTAGAAAAATCCAAATTAGCTAAGAAAAATATTGAGAATAAGCTTTAAATCGCAATACATTTCCTGTAATTTTATTTGTTTATAAAAATCCAAATTAGCTAAGGAAAATATTGAGAATAAGTTTTAAATCTCAATACATTTCCTGTAATTTTATTTGTTTAGAAAAATCTAACTTAGCTAAAAAAATATTGAAGTTAAGCTTTAAATTTCAGTACATTTCCTGTAATTTTTATTTGATTACAAAAATCCAAATTAGCTAAGAAAAGAAAAGAAAAATTCAAATTAGCTAAGAAAAGTATTGAAATTAACTTTTATAATAATAACAACTTTTTTATACTAGAAATACCTAGAAATACGAAATACCCACATTGGAAATACTTACAAATATTTTGAACGGTTCCTTATTGTTGAACCTTACCTATGTTTATTGTTACCTATGTTTACTGTAATTAAGCTTTAAATGTTAATACATATCCAGTAATTTTATTTGAATAGAAAAATCTAAATTAGCCAAGTAAAGTATTGAAATTAAGCTTTAAATCTCAATACATTTTCTGTAATTTTATTTCTTTAGAAAAATCCAAATTAGCTAAGAAAAATATTGAGAATAAGCTTTAAATCTCTATACATTTCTTGTAACTTTTATAATAATAATAACTTTTTTATACTAGAAATACATAGAAATACGAAATACCCACATTGGAAATATCTACAAATATTTTGAACGGTTTCTTATTGTTGAACCTTACCTATATTTACTGTAATTAAGCTTGAAATCTTAATACGTTTCCTGTAATTTTATTTGATTAGATAAATCCAAATTAGCTAAGAAAAATATTGAGAATAAGCTTTAAATCTCAATACATTCCCTGTAATTTTTATTTCCTTAGAAAAATCTAAATTAGCTAAGAAAAATATTGAGAATAAGCTTTAAATCTCAATACATTCCCTGTAATTTTTATTTCCTTAGAAAAATCTAAATTAGCTACGAAAAATATTGAGAATAAACTTTAAATCTCAATACATTTCCTGTAACTTTTATTTACTTAGAAAAATCTGAATTAGCTAAGAAAAATATTGAGAATAAGCTTTAAATTTCAGTACATTTGCTGTAACTTTTATAATAATAATAACTGTTTTTATAAAAATACCTAGAAATACGAAATACCCACATTGGATAGGTACGTACATATGTCCAATGTGGGTTTCAAATATTTTGAACGGTTCCTTATTGTTGAACCTTACCTATGTTTATTGTTGTTAGTTTTTATTACACGGTTTTACCAATTTATGCGGGAAATCCCCATCCCCACTATACAAATATTATTTAGAGATAGGTAGCAATGTGTATAGGTTTACATATAAATAGTAATTGCGTTTTTGGTTTAGTTTAGAGTTTGTCCCATGAAGACATTATACCGTCGAAATAATTATGAGTATCAATTCACCAATTATTCAAAATAGAGGGATTTTCACCAATGAAACGTTTAAAAAGATCTGCTTTCTCTGCGAATGAAGAAATCATCATATTAAACGTTCGTAATGCTCTTCGACATCAGTAGTCATGCAGTGTTGATGGAGTAGTGGAAATGTGCTTTACCACGACTGGAGTTTCCAAACCAACTCTGTATGGACTTTGGAAGGAAAGAAAATGCGGAGTTGTTGATAGTAATACTCAGCCATACTCTGGGAAGAAAATTTAAATTCGATCCGAAGAAAAGTTTACTCTTACTAGAAGAGGAAATAATGTGGATATGCACTTTTTAATTTAATTAGAAAGTTGTAGTCATGAAAGTAATGTGACCTTGAATGCAGTTTTACAAAACTCGAGTAATTTTTTACAAGGTATCAAATATAAACAAATGAGCAATGAGCAAACAAATGAGCAACAAATCGTTGGAACAACTTCTAATGGCACTTCGAACTGTAACTTATTGAGGACATCTGTCAAAGGCCGAAGCGTGGTTGCTTCGTATAAAGTTCCGCTAATTTAGAAGTGTCACAACAAACAAACACCAATTTGGGCGATTTATATTTGGCTGTTCCAACATTTGTCTCCATGCTCGGAAAAACAAACAAACCCATTGATTCGCTCGATCCGTTTACAAAATCTCGCAACTACGTGACACGGCAGACAAAAGTTTTGTAAACACCTCGCCGGTGGGGCCCCGATATTTTTAACTGGCTAAAAATAGAATTTCAGTCGATTCACGTTTTGTTTTATTTTCAGCCCACGCATCCACGCACCAAGTTCGATCTTTCAGCGCGCGTGAAGTAGCCCATACGCAGTTTCCACTTCCCCCCAATAAAAATCAGTGCAGCAGGGACATAAAAACGGGAAGGACGACCAGCAGACGATGAGGCCTGCAGAGGGCGACGCAGAAATCGCTGCAGAACAGAACTAGAGAGCGCAGGAGAGAGAGGGAGTGAGTTGTCAAACCCAATGCCCTAGAGCTGGTGCAACCTTGCACTTGTGTGAGTCAGACCGGACCGGGTTACTCGTCTCGAATTGATCTAGTGGGTGGTGACGCGAGCGGATTTATGCACCATTGTCCGCAGGAAAAAGGACGACGCAGGGCCGACGACCGCGGCTGCAGACTGCAGGAGTAGGCGAGCGGCCCCGATGCGTCCACGATTTTTGCCCAGACGACAGCTGCATTAATTACAAAGATTTATGGCGGGCTCGCAACGTTTTTCTCTGCCCATTCCTTCCCTTAAGAGAGTTAAGAGCAGAAGAAGGTCCCTCGTAATCTCCGGACCTTTTGAGTGACACATGCCTTAAGAGTCGGATACGATTATGGGCAACTTTGAATCACTTACTACTTACTGGTTTTCTGCCCTTGCAGAGCGATTGGTACGTACCTGAAACAAAAGAAATCTGTGAGCATCTGCCTGGTTGAAACTTTAATAAATTGCAGTACAAACTCATACAACATTTTTGAAACAACATCTGTAATTTTGAGTGAAGTACCAGAAAACTTCAGGTATCTATTCAACTCCAGCATTTGAAGAAATTAATCTAGCAAACTCTATATTCGCGATCGTTCATCTCTTCATTCTCGTTACATAACCAAATCAAGATATGTCCATTAGGGTTAATTTATTATAGCAAATTTATTTCCCAACATTAAGTCTGTTACCCACTTAAACACTAAATTGTGTTAATTATGCATTAAATTGTGAATGTTCCTAAGTGTTTCTTTAACGACGCTGACGTTTCCATTAAATCTGACAACCCCTCCCAAAATCTGTCGTCAACCAAAGGGATGTTGTAAAAAGCCAACCACTTTACAACCCCTAAATACACATCCAATAGAATTGGTTAATTCTAGTAAATTAACTACATAATTTTATTGGATGTGTATTTAGGGGTTGCAAAAAGTTATCTTCCAAAAAAAAATTGAAGACAGTAGACACATGATATGTTTTAGAAGAATGCACACGTTGATCTGTACAATTTAACTTCTTTACTTATGGAAGACACGCATCCATAACCACTCAACTTCAGCCTGAAGCGAAAGCCCCAGAGTAGGAAGTAATTGAAAGTGGTAGTTGAAGTAAATAGGTGAGTTGGCGCAGTCAGCATGGGGGTTAATAAGGGCAAACGCTCGCTCCAGACGGGGTGGAGTGGGGCAGACGGCTGCTCCCCCGTCCGGGGTAGTCGACAGGTCCCTGACCTCGTTTGGCCACGCCCGTCGCGACTCTCTCCCCCAGTTGCGCGTACATTTCACCCGCGCTTGTTTTAAAGCGAGGAGCGCGCGCGCGCGCGAAGGGGAAGGGAGACTACCGCCTCACCCCACGCAGTCTGGTCCTCCGGTATCCGTTATTTTCGAGCGGCGTTCTCCCGTTCCTGCTGCTACTGCCCCTTTTGTACATCGGCTGCTAGACCAGGCGGAGGGTAGGGAGAAGAAGATACGAGAAAGGTGGATCCGTGGTCCCGAATTTCGATGGAGGAAAAGGGGTGCGTCTGTGGGGATCCCTTGTCACGTGAGGAGGTGATGAAAATCTATTCGAGCGCGTTTGGTAAATTGGATAAACGCGTCGTTGTTATGTATGCCTTGATTGAGTGATTAATTTGGGGGTGGAATTTGAAGATGGTCGCTAGATTTTGATAAGGGGTTGTAAAATTGTTAATTGGAGTAGACATATTTTCATGGGGGGGTTTGGCAGATAAGATGGCAAACCTGAAATTAGATGGTTGAAATACTCATACTTGGTTGGTCATACCCAGCATGACCAACCATGAAAAGTACAGTGCAGTTTGTCAAGTGCACTTTTCCTGGTTTTTTTTGTTACATTTTACAGATAACCATATTCAAATTTGAGGCAAATTTGACTATGCTTGATTTCAGTATATAAACGTTAACTTCACTCTTGACAAAAAAATGTTATTTAATCTATCTGAACTGGAATTAATTTGTAAGGTTAGATCAAATAAAATGAATCTGGGTTTATCTTTACACATTCCACATAATTGCAGCATTAACCCTAATGATAGTTTACAAAATAACTAATGCTTGAGAAATATATTTAATTTACCAACTGAGCAATTATTGTTTTTATACCACAAGTCCTACTGAACCATAATTAATAGTTTTTATTGCTCCATTCCAAAAAAAGTACTTCTTTATCGTTATTAGATCTGAAGAACTTGAAGATCTATGAGAACCACAATGAATGAAGGTCAATTTTTTGCCTGATTAATACAGACGACCAATTACCATGATTACATATTTCGAAGACCCAACAAAGAACAACGTCGTACGCAACGCGAGGTAGGTATCTAAATAATTGATGCCCAAAAAAAGTGTTCTCTTTGTCCCCAGAGAGGTGTACAGAAATTCGAGGGTCGACTGAATGGGCGGGGTTCGTGTAGGGGGCGATTCGGGCGACCTTCCCGATACTTCCTGTATCCTGGGTCTCGCGGTGAAGGACCTCGGTTGACTCATCTCGCCGACCCAGGCATCCCTTGCGTGGGAGGGATGGACAGGATAACACGCGTACCGAGACAAAGCCACTCGCGTGGGATTATCTTCAGGGTAACATATGCGCGCCGTTTGAGCAAACCATCGAAAGTCGATTGCTGTTGGTGGGTCGAGGAAATGAGGGCCATTAAAGGTGACGTCATCGGGAGGAAGTTATTAGGATAATTTGAGTAAATGAACTTTTGATTCCGATCGTAAATCAGAAAGAGGTTGGTAACAAGTATACTCATTGTCTGAGTGCTATTAATCTTCAAGGAGATTGTGTCCAATTATTTTCAAGTTAAGATCAAAGTTGTGTCAAATTTTCACAGCGCCATCTGGCAAGATGCAGGAAGGAATCCATGATTCTATCTTGTAGATTCTACATACAGTTTTGGTTTGATGTTATATGTTTTAATTTTATAGAAATATTTACAAGAGCCCGTTATCCATTTTAATAGTTAAATGAATTTTATATGGGGTAACTGAATAACTTTTTGCGTTCCGGATTTATGTCAGCGTCCACGAACTAAGTAGACGTCTGGCATAAACGAGCTTAAATCGGCATTTCGTGGAATGAATTAGAGCTTTCACGAGAAACCCAAACAGGTCCGCTAATCGGCAAGCATTTGCTCTGAGAATATTAAAGGCCACGCTTCACAGAAATAATCGCAAAGGTCTAAAACTCCATTCTGGAAAATACGAATTTACACAGTATCGTAGTAAATAATATAATGAAGCGAGGTTTTGTATTAATTACTTAACTAAACGGATTGAATGTCAAATGCTGGTTAAATCAAAATTCAGTACAATTTTGTGGGAAATGAATTGAAACGTAATGACTCATTACTTCTTGGGGAAGGAGATGTTCTAATTTTTCGCCAGATAAAAAACACCACATAAACCGGAAAAAATAGAAACTAGAGGTTTTCTATTTTTTAATTTTTTTTATAAATATTTTCAATAAGCTGGCGTAATGTCTCATTACTTATTGGGGAAGGAGATGTTCTAATTTTTCGCCAGATAAAAAACACCACATAAACCGGAAAAAAATAAAAACTAGAGATTTTCTATTTTTTTAATTTTTTTATAAATATTCGTTTTTGAGATATTGATTTTTTTCGCAAAGATTATGCAACCGCAGCAACGTTTTGAAAAATCGAATTTTCATAATTATACTTATGCGATAATGTTCATACTTCATTAACCATTAGCTGAGACATTGAGTTTTTCAGAAATACGACCGGCAGGGCATTCTTACGTACATTCTTTGCAAAATTGAATTTTGAAATAAGAAAACTTTAAATGACAAAAAGTGATTTTTTTTTAATGGCACCGACGAATTATTTTTCTCTTATCGAATGAATTATTATTCATAATACCATAATACCATAATACCACTGGAGTAATTATAAGTTGCCATTTTAGAACACAGTAAGGACTTGTCAACGTTGTCAAGAACTAAACATATGAAATATCTTGATAACTCGATTTCCAAATGATATCTGCATTAATTTTTCAGTCTAAATATGAAATCAACAAACCTAACTCGCACAAATGTCAAAATAGATAAGTAATTTGTAGGCAACCCAATTTACAACAAATGAATGTATTGTCGTAAAGATCGCTTTTGCAGCAAGAGCTCGAAAAACCTTAAATAATCGGGAAAGGGTACATTCGATAAGATAAAAATAATTTTAGATGCCATTTAAACAAAATCAGTTTTTGTTATTAAAAGTTTTCTTATTTCAAAATTCAATTTTGTAAAGAATGTACGTAAGAATGTCCCGCCGGGTATATTTCTGCAAAGCTCAATGTCTCAGCTAATGGTTAATGAAATATGAACATTATTGCATAAGTCTAATATGAAAATTTGATTTTTCAAAATGTTGCTGCGTTGCATCATTTTTTCGAAAAAATTCAGTATCTCGAAAACTATTAAGTTTAGGACTGGCTAAACCGCCGGCTTATTGAACATATTTTTATCCTTTACATCCCTTCCTCCCATA
>JAWQRJ010001890.1:0-14707 GCA_033557515.1 Diorygopyx duplodentatus | reverse complement strand
AAAATACAAATTTGATCAAATTTAAAACAAAACTGATAAAATTGAAAAAAAAAACGTAAAATTGAGAAAAATGAAAATTTAACAAAATCTACCAAATCGAGAAAAATAGTAAAATGAGACAGACATTCGACAAATTTCACACAATCTTAAAATGTAAAATCAACAAATTTAAGAAAATGAAAAAAAATGGACGAATTTTGTAAAGCTGGAAAATTTCAGAAGATTTCAGAAAATTTCAAAAGAAAAACAGCAGAAAACGCGAAAAAAACAATAAATTCGACTAAACTGATAAACGAAGTAAATTCAACAAAATTAAAAACCTTAAAACTCGAAAAATTCAATAAAGCTTATAAAATTGAAAACACTGTAAAATTGACAAATTCAACAAAATGGGAAAAAACATAAAAATAATTTCAATTTATAGAATTTGATAAATTTAATACAATTGAAAACTCAATAAATTCGATAATATGGAAGAAACAGTAAAATTGACAAATTCAACAAAATGGAAAAATCGATAAATTGGTAAAGTGGCAAAAACAAAAGAATTCATAAAAACGAGAAAAACAGCAAAATGTAGTGGAAATTCAACAAAACACAAAAATTAAAATTTGATAAATTCAATACAATTGAAACCCCAATAAATTCGATAATATGGAAGAAACAGAAAAATTGACAAATTCAACAAAATGGAAAAAATCGATAAATTGGTAAACTGGCAAAAAACACAAGAATTCATAAAAACGAGAAAAAAAAACAAAATGTGGTGGAAATTCAACAAAATACAAATTTGATCAAATTTAAAACAAAACTGATAAAATTGAAAAAAAAAACGTAAAATTGACAATTTCACAAAATCTTAAAATGTAAAATCAACAAATTTAAGAAATTCGACCAAACTGATAAAAGAAGTATATTCAACAAAATTAAAGTCCTTAAAACTCGAAAAATTCAATAAAGCTTATAAAAAATAGGGAAAAAACATAAAAATAACCAAATTTTATAAAATGATAATTTCAATTTATAGAATTAGTTAAATTCAATACAATTGAAAACCCAATAAATTCGATAATATGGAAGAAACAGTAAAATTGACAAACTCAACAAAATTAAAATGAAAAATTGAGAAAATCTGCAAAATCGAGAAAAATTGTAAAATGAGTAACTTCAACAAAATCCACAAATCTGTAAATTTCACAATTGACAAATGTAAAATCGACAAATTCAAGAAAATGGAAAAAAATTGATAAATTCTGCAAAATCAAGAAAAACAAATCGAACAAAACCAATAAAAAAAGGTAAAATAAACATTCAATAAAATAGAAAAATTGGCAAACTGGCAAAAAAGAACAGAATTCGTAAAATCGGCAAAAATAGCAACATGATAAAATGTGGTAAATTCAACTATGTAAATAAAAAAACAAATTTGATCAAATTTAATGCAAAATTACCATAATTTGTTGGCAAATTCAACAAAATCGAAGAAAACCAATAAATTTGACAAAACTGGCGTAAAAAAAAGGTAAAATCAACAAATTCTACAAAATTGGAAAAAAAACTTTAAAAACTGACGAATTCAAAAGTTGGCAAACTGGTAAAAACAACAAAATTCATAAAATCGGGAAAAACAGAAAAATTTACAAAATGTGACAAATTCAACAAAATACAATAAAACCAATTTGATCAAATTTAAAACAAAACCGATTAACTCAAAAAAAAAATGTAAGATTGTCATATAACAAAATGGAAAAAGTCTTTAAAAGTCAACAAATTCAGTAAAACTTGCAAAGATGAACTTTACAAAATCGAGAAAAACATCAAAATGACCAAAATTTGGTAAATTCAACAAAATTGAAATGAGTGGGTGTAATCACTCACATGACATTCTCTCTCCTAACCCACCGATCTATTTTAGGAATAACTTCTAAACTGTGCGATTTAAGACATATGCATGTTTAATAAAACAGACTATAAATTCCATAAGGAACCTAAAAATGTAATAATATACAGGGTGTTCCGATTAAAAATCTGAAGTTGCATAGCGTCTTGAAGAAATGGGACATCCTTTCTTTATATGTGAAAATACATAGAGAAGAGAGAAAGACAGAAACCATGCAGCTTTTATTTGAAACTTTTTTATCTACAAGGATTAGAAATGCCAGATCTGCAGGCCACAAACTATTTATCTTACTGACGGACGGACAGACCAAAGGCCAAAAATGGTACCATTAGTCTTAGAACACCATAATTCGTCCAGATATATCAAAATCTCACCGTCAAAATTTTGGACCGAATGTATTACTTTGTGTTTATACGAGAGAAAGTAAAAACAGTCATTTCGGTTAGTTCCTTCGTTTGCCGTACGATGGCGTCCCCTATATTGTAGGAATTAAAAATTATTTATAATAGGTAGAAACTCGGACGAACGCTGAAAGTCCGAGGTCCGCTAAAGATGTAAAATGAGTTTTTGCCAATTATTACAATTAAGGTCAGGTTTTTTTTTGTGTTTTACCCCCGAGCGAGCTCGGTCTACTGGGTACTAAAAAACAGATGAGAGACAAACTTCTGATGACGGCCAGGAGCTGAAACAAGTACGGCAGAAAAAAGTCATTTTAATAAATGATTAATCGGAAAGTACAACACGTCGTTTTACAACTAGCAAACTACTATCGTAGAAAAATTTCATTTCACCCTTTGTCATAAGTGGTACCTCATCAAATTGTAGAAATCCCGCCAAATAAAGGGATTGTTATTATTATGTCACGCGGTACGACAGTTCGGTGCGTTTCAACGGTCTCCGATTTCAGTACAACGGTCGCACCAAATCAAGGGCAAGCACATCGACGTGAAGAAGGCACTGAGCAAGGCGGAGATGGAGCGGAACCAGGGCGGCGGCGGCGGTGGCGGTGGCCCCGGCGGCAACATGATGGGCGGCGGCGGCGGCTCGGGCGGGCCGAGGGGCCCGCGCGGCGGCCGCGGCAGCTTCAACAACGGCGGCGGCGGCAACTGGAGCAACCGCGGCGGCGGCGACTGGAACATGCAGGGCCAGGGCTACGGCGGCAACAACTGGAACGGCAACCCGTGGGACAACAACCAGGGGCAGGGCAGCGGCGGAGGAGGGGGCGGCAGCGGAAACTGGAGCGGTAACCAGGGCGGTTTCGGCGGCGGGAGTGGCGGCGGTAACCAGGGAGGCGGCGGAGGTGGAAATTGGGGTACGCCCAACGACAATTTCGGCGGCGGTTACCAGCAGAATTACAGCGGCGGGGCCATGAGGAATAACTTCCAGCAGAACAGGCCCGCACCGTACGGTAAGTGGAAAGTTGTTTAGTTGTGTAATTAATGAACGAGGAATAAGACTTTCGAAGCCGAAGCGATCTCAAAGTCGAAGGGATGAAAAAAAAATTGTGATGGCGAGTTTTCGAGATAATCGAGGTATTGTTAGTTTCACAAAATGTAGTTGAAAGAATATTCATTCTATGAGTTATGAGCTATTTATGAGTTATGCACTCGGTCTAAAAGCCTTGTCTAAGAAAAATATACTAAATGAATAAATGAAAGCGGAATTCTCTCCCACATATTACAATAGTTATACGAACCGTATCGACATTCGGAATATTAGTTTGAATTTCGGTTGTCAGATTGTTAGGTTGCTAGGGACAGTTATGTGTTAATACAAAATCGAACAAAAATTCGAGTTATTATTGTTTGTTGCTACTATAAAAATTGTCCAATAACTCCTAAACAGTGCGTGTTTGTCCGAAAATCAAAATTAAGTGAAAGTATAATCTGACGTCAAGTTTATTTGTTTCTACCAGAATTTCTTGTCTTAAACAAATTGTCAACAAAAAAATTAAGTACTAGATTTCTTATCAAATTTTTATAGTTTCTTTATGTCTTTAGATTGACGGTATTTCCTACGATAACTTGTGTCCTCGATAATTTATTGTCTCCGTAATTTAATTTAGTTCCGCACACTTTAATTTCCGAGGGCAAACGATCAGTTAGTCGCGTACGTTTCGTCAAAGATTTCTCTGTCACGGACTGTTTCGTAGGTAATTCCGGTGGGTACGGAGGCGGTGGCGGAGGCGGAGGTTACAACCAGAACGGCGGCCAGATGGCCGGGGGGCCCGGGAACCGTCGGTTCTAAGACGAGCCGTCGACGGCCACCCGACGCGATCGAGACAAGTAAGTTTTGTTGGGCCAAACCGAAACAAACAAAAAAAAATTACCTGTGTTTCGACATAGAATATTTCCGAAATTAGTGGTACTTGATTTTAATATATGAAATAAATGGTTTTGGAAAATGACAGTGCGTGCATAAATGTCAAGTTTACATTATTATAGATAATGACATGTTCTCAGATTGCAATTTCTCTTTATTATTATTATTATGATTTAGTGAAGCGTTTAAAATTAATTAGGATTGTAAGGTATCTTTTTTTAGGTTTGTGTATTTATTTTTTTCCTCGTTCTTTGTTTAAATGTTCTGACTTATTTTTTTTGGTACGGTAGTTATGCAGATATGATAAAACGATACTGAATAAATAGATGTGCCTGTAGGTTTTTTTTATCTTTGGATTTGTCGTAAATAAAATGGAGTTTTGAGCGTTCAGCCCTTTTCAAAACGAGAGTTTTAGGGTTAGTTAGTTAGTTATCGATAGTGACTAATGTTAGATAATAGGTATTAAATAAATTGTACTACTTTCTTTTTTATTATTATTTAAAAAAAGAAGATTTTTCTTATGTGTAAAACAGGTTTTTGAGTAATAAAGTTTTGAAGGACAATTTTTAAATTAAAAAAAATATGGTTGTCTGATTTTTATTTAGTGACAGGACCTTTGTTAAGAAAAAGGTAGGGGTTAACCAGGCATCCAATTAATTAAAATGTTTGTATAATGTCTGTATATCCCTACTTTTTTGAAAGAGAAAAAAAGGTTAGGAGTTTTTAGAGTGCTAGGAAGTGATTTAGAAAATCAAAGAGCAGGCAGGACAGGAGATTAGTTAGCAGTTAGGAGATTTTAGGAAATATGATAGGTATGTATATTTTTATTAAGTGTTTGATTTTTTTTTACGTTAGGTGCAAGGTGTTTAGATAATTTTTATTATTCTTATTAGCTATTTAGCTCAGGTTTACACAAAAAAAAAACAGGATAGAAAAGATTTGATTTAAAAATAAATAAATATAGAATTAACAAGGTTACTTTTGCATAGTTTTCATCTCGATTTAACCTGGGTTAGGTGGTTCTGTCTTACACTTCAGTTGATAATTTTTAAAGTATGGTAAAATTACATTCTATCAGAATTTTTTCGGAAGAAAGAAAAAAATTCTTGCATTGAGAGATTATAATTTTAACGAATAGTTGGGTAGAATGGAATTTTATTTTTATTAAAATATTTTATTATTGATACCTTTCCTCTAGTAGATTTTCTTCTCTTATTTCTTTTTGTTTTCCTATCAATAATAAAATATTTTTAAATTTGCGGAGTCTATTCCTTTTTCTGACTAATTTTTCTGTTTTGTTTCGGTGTTCCTGAAATATCCAGATAAATTTGAAAAAAATCCGGTGAGTATACAAGAACTTTATATTCTATAAACACAAAAGAAAAACATACATTTCTTCATACATCTTTTTGTGTAATAAAATATACTGTATGGCTGTGATATATACAACTTTTTAATAAATAAAAATTATTTTTTTGTATTCAAATGTTTTATTTTATTTATAAATGTATGTTATAGAATGTATTAAGTGTAAATATAAACTTTATATAAGATTAAATAACAAAGAATAATTAATTTAAATAATAGGATATGTTTTTTTTTTAGCTATGTGCGTAAGTAATCACCTCTATAATTTTTCGATACCTCTCCACCATTGGAGAGTAAATTTCTTCGACGTCCTGGAACGGTTGACATAAAAGCTTCGGTTCAGGTAGGTTAGACGTAATTTGTTTAAACGTTTTTTCATGTTTACACAAAGCGTACTTTGCCTGATAAGCTGCGCCACAAACTGCAGAATCTGCTGCGTCCTAGCGTACGAAAGAGACGAAATAAGTGAGTTACGACCAATAAAAATTAGGGAAACAAACCAAAACGTATACCGGAGAATTAAAAACGTCCGACAACACTTGCAGAATTGAAGTATTTTTCGAAGCTCCACCCGTCGCTAAAATTTTCGTGTTCGCTCCTAACGAAATACAATCATCAGTAAATTCCCGACGTAATTTTTTGCTTACCTATCTCAAAACCCATATCTTCGACATGCGCCCGTTTAGCCACGAACTGCCCCTCGACTAAAGCCCTCACTTGCACCTCCAAACTCGAAAACTTCGCCACCTTCTCCCCCTTTTTATTATAGCAAAAGTCACCGGAAATAAAGGGAATTATTTCTTGCTGATCGTAAAACAATCCTAGAAAACGAAAAACCTTCCAACCCGTTCGATTTCGTTTCCACCCTTTACGCTCACCCATATTTCCGAAATTCCCTCTCGGGGTGCTCTCTAGAAGTTGATTGAAAAAATCCCACGAACCCTCCGCGCAGGCATCCCTAATCCTTTCTCGGGTGAATGCGCCGTTTTTAAAACTAAAATGTCACTAATCGCTATCTCCGAAATTAAGAAACCGTGCAAAAGTTCACCATAACATCGCCATGTAAGCGTTCTCGTCTATGGGATTGCAGAAGACGTGACCTTCGAGAAGTACTTTGGGATCGTTCAGCCACAAGAACACCGTGTCGCTCGTTCCTAAACTGACGGCAAGCCAATCGGGCGATAATCTCATACCTAAACAGTTATTACGTTGACAAAAATCGTTTTTAAAATATTGGTTTTTAAACAAATTAATCAAAGTAGGCGATGGACAAGAGAAAAAGGGACTTTGCATCATCAAAACCAATTTTCCGTGTAGTAAGCTGTGAAATTAAAGGTTTGAGTTGTTTCTGTTAGCAGCAGTATTGGTGGTTTCATAGACATAATTTGAAAATAAGCTCTGGTTTACACCGAAATGGAAATACGACTGGAGAACAAAGTGATGAGCTTACAGGTATGCCTAATAGATATTATGAGGGAAAGAGGGGACATAGAATGAATAGAAGAAACTGGTTTTTTTTACTTCTATCCCATGGTTGTTAGATTTCCCTTCCAAATGAATACAGAGCTTTCCCATATAGGTTTTGTCTATGTAATAAACCCAGTGCGATTTTCGTCCACAGCACACTTTGATTAAAAAAAAAAATCTAACCAATAAGAGATGCTGGATTATCACCGGTGAAAGCTACAACCTTACAGTCTCTCCTAAAACACCACCTGTCCACGTAATAATCGGCAAGGTTGCCTAATACTTCATGAGATACGACAACTTCGCCTAATTTTTGGTGCAAATTTGGCGCAACCGCATCTAAAAGCGTTTGGTGCCATTTTTTCGCCCTTATATCGAAAAGATTCATTCCAGAACCGTCCGATACGTCTATAGGCGCTATTTTTCCTAGAAATAGCGAACAGAGAAAGCTACTAACTAATGAAATTCTCTAAAAAAAAGTAAGAAAACCATTATTTTTTTCTTTAATTTTTTTTGTTAATTACCTCCGTATTATTATAAGATTCCGGTTTATTTTGATAAATTTTAGCTATTTGCGAACCGGTGAATCTCTCGTAAGCCCTCGAACCCGTTATTTTAGCTAAATTCTGCGAAGAAAATGTTCAAAAATCAAATCGCGACGTTTTTACCGCCTAAAACCTACTTCAGCGCCACCTACGCTTTTTTCCAACATTCGGCACTGACAGGTCGTGCTCGAGTCCATCCAAATCGGGCTGTTCTGAATTGAGAACGAGCAATTTAATTGCTGGTGCAAGAACTGGTCGGAGTTCAAAGCTTTCAGCGCGGTTTCCGCGTTTTTCGCCCAATACACCGATCCGTGTTGCTAAAAACGCCATTCGGATAATCGAAATTCGAATTTCCCGCGCGACCCACCTGCGCCGTACCGGAAATGGCGGCGATTCTCGAAAAATCCACGCCTGCCACCAGCAGTTTGTCCATCAAAATGTCCAACGACTTCACCCATAGAAGCGTCGGCACTGTGACGACGGTAAAGTTTTGTTTATCCTGTACGACCCCACCGTGTGTGCGAAATTCCGGCAAATCAGTGTCGAAAATGACGGACGCTTGGGCTGAAATGCGTAAATTTTGGTCTAAAACCGCAGCTTTTAGCTGAAAAAGATATTGCGTGAGTCAATTTGAATTTTCCTTTTAAACTTTTAGCGCGTGCGCAGATGAATGCGATTCGATTATCAATAGTTGGAAATTTGCATTATCAACATAAACAATTCGCCTCACCTGTTGCGTGCTTAAATCTAACCCCAAATAAAGGTCTTCTTCCGACATTTCCCTGCGCGCTTCTTGAGAGATTCGGAATTAACTGTACACGAAGCGACCACTTGCGGCAAATATCACTTCTAACTGATTCACAGGTCACTAAACAGTTATAAACAGGTCGTAACAATTTTCTGCATAGCTTCCTTATTAACCACACTTTTTATTTCGTTTTTGTCGATAAGATAGTAACGGCAAAGGTCGTTCCTAACGATAAAAATAGTTTTTTTTAAAGAGTTTTGCACCGTTTAAAAAGCAAGGTTAAAACGTCAATGTTTAAATTAAAATATTTTTTGTTATTAGACTTATTTAATAATTTCCCCGTTTTAATACTGTATAAAAATTCAGATACATAAATTAAAGATGTAATTTGAATTATAATTTTTTTTTAACTGGTTTGAAATTGGTAATCTAGTCATCACCCGTATGAAGTTAGTTATAATCATACGCAATCAACTTCTCTACTGTTACTCAACTGACATATTTACCGAGACATAACCACAAAGTTTTAATCCACTCACAAAATGAATAAACCCGAACTGGAAGGGACCGCTCATTTACTAGACGAACTGGACAGTAAGCACTAACAACAGATAGTAGACGCGAAAAGCGAATACTCTAACCGTGCTTTTAGAAAAACTTATGGTGCTGCTTCGGGACGGTCGAACGCTCATAGGTTACCTTCGCAGCGTAGACCAGTTCGCCAACCTCGTCCTGCACCGGACCATCGAAAGGATACACGTCGGCAAGGAGTACGGCGACATACCGCGAGGCGTGTTCATAGTGCGGGGGGAGAACGTAGTGTTACTCGGCGAAATCGTAAGTTACAATTTACTATAGTCGGTTTTCGGAATTGTTGACAGTCTCTGGATGCTTGACAACGAGAAGTGTCAGTTTGACAAGTATTGAAATACGGATTTCTGAGAGTAGGAAGCGTTACTATCACTCTTAGCGACAAATTCAAATCTATACTTATTTTTTCTTTGGGTTTTTCCTTGGTAATTCACCAAAAAGATCCTTTACTATACTTATTTTCTTGGAATAAATTATTTTCGTGTGTAAAATGAGATTGTTTTCCGAACGTTAAATTCGAATCACTCTATCGTGTGACAGTTGTATGACAGCTGTCACCTTTCGGAGGTTAATGTTCGTTTTTGACAGGACACTGAAAGGGAGGGGGACTTACCATTAACGGAGGTCTCGGTGGAGGATATTTTGGACGCGCAACGCAAGGAGCAAGAGCAGAAACAGGACCAGCAGAAGAAAATCGCGAAAGCGCTGCAGGAACGCGGCTTACATTTTATGACAGACGTTAATCAAGACGATATGTATTGAAAATAACAATTTTCGCTATTATTAACAAAATATTAATTAGTTATAAATATATATAAATTATTTCTAGTAATTTATAAAATATATTTATTAATTTCTAATAATTAATATATATATATTTAATTTTTTCCAGACAATATTAAATGGTGATTCATTATTTTATATTAATTTTTTATACAGGATTTTTAAAAAGATGATAAAAATAGATAATAAAGCTTTATTTATAAGTCGTAAATTTTAAAATAAATAAAAAATTAAATATAACAAAAGGATCAGGTTATTTTTGGTATGTTAAGGAATAAATTTAAAAAAATTCAAAAGGAAAAACAATAATATTTCATCTACAATAAGGTAGATAAGATACAAAAGAACTAAAAAATATATTTAAGCTGCCTCAGGCCTCACCGTTCTGCAATAAATAAAAACGACAAATAACACTTTTACGTCGATTGTTCAGCCTTACCTTACAGTACATGTAAGTGTGAGATTTTCTTTGTTTACAGCTGTTCATCAAACGAATAAATTAAAAAAAAAATCAAAAGAAAAAACAACAATATTTCATCTACAATTAAGGCAGATAAGATAAAAAAGAACTCAAAAATATATTTAAGCTGTCTCAGTCTTCACCGTTCTACAATAAATAAAAACAACAAATAACACTTTTACATCGATTGTTACCTTACCTTACAGTACACGTATGTGTGAGATTTTCTTCGTTTACAACTGTTCATCAGAAACTGTTTATTATACAGGACAATACCGCACAAGAAAATTATAAAAATGCACGATACGATCCCTGCTATTAAGGAGGAACTTGAACCGACGCTGACATCGAGACATAAATTATCTAACGGGTAACGGAATGATACTAAATCGTTGCGTTCTATCGCTACTTCGGGAACCGATCCTTCGGTTTTGCAATAAAATAAGATTTCGGTACGAAACGTTAACTCGTTTACGCCAGTGAAAGCTAATTTTATTTCGTTGTTTTCCAACGTTGCTTTCGGACATTCGTTTAACATTGCTATTGATTTGTTGTCCTCACAAATGAATTGGTGGCAGCAACATGAAGTTTTGTTTACTCCGATGGTGTAACGTTTTTTCCCTTGGGATATTATCTTAAAAAAAAAAAAACGTTGGATTCTTTTGAATTAAAAAAATACCTTCATTACCTCAATAGGTTTCAAATCGGCTAAATTAATTTTTTGATCATTGTATTTAACAATACACTCTTTGGTATCTTCCCCACTTTCACCTATTTCGTAATAATTTTTTGGTATTTTCTCTGCGACAGCTACTTTAGTAACATCGTTAGGTACGGTCGTCTGGCAAAAATCGTTGTGCCTAAATTTTAAATAAGCCGCGCAGTACGAAATGTTATCGAAAACGTAATGTTCGTTATTCACCAAAACGTCGCATTCCAAATGTATGTTTATCGTGTTAAAATCCTTTGCGTCGGTGCAACTTTTGTTGAACTTGTATTCGAGCAAAGTGAACTCTTTATATTTGTAAACGTTTTTCGTAACGTTTACAGTTTTATTTTGTCCGTTTGCAGCAAGCGCGAGTTGATCTTTACAAATGTTGATGTTATAAGACACACCGTTAGATTTAAGTTGTAAATTGACAGTTTTAATCTTTTCTAAATTAATTCTAGAAAAGAAAATCGGCATCGATTATTTAAATATCGTTAGCAACTTTCACTTACACGTTATCGAAGTTATCTCGAAACGCGCATTCAACTTTTTTCGGACACGCGTGTTTCGTTTTCCAATTAAATTCGTAAACGCACTTGTTTTCCCGCAGAAACGTAAGGGCTTCTTGATCGGAACAGCTGAAATGAATAATCGCCCGCGAATCCGTCATGTGCGTTTTGCAAAGAAACCCACGGGAATACTTTAAAACGAGCTGCCCGTTTTCAATTTTTGGACTTTCAACTCCGCCGATACTAACGAAGCTAAAATGTTTTTTATAATTTTTTTATAAATAACTATAAACCTAGTTTTTTCCGTACCTTTTCTTAATATTTGGTTCGGAATTATTTCGTAAGCACATTCCTATTTCGCTACGACAATTATTGTCGCCTGTTTCCACCAGAAACCTACAAACGTTCAACAAGAAATCTAATTCGTTATTTTTAACTATATAGTTGCGATCGTCTCGTATAAGTGGTGATAAATCGTACTTTAAATCACCATCTTCTACCGTACACGTTTTTTTCTTGTATTCTTTAGTGTTTTTTTTACCAGCAACATTCTGAACGAAAAAAAAGAACGAATTTTTTTTTTTAATAATCAACATAACTATTATTAATTTACCAAAACCGGACAAGCGTGCGGTGTTTTCCATAATATTTCCAAGCTGCAATTGTTCTCTTTTCTCAACATTGGCCCCGTTTCATTAAACGAACAATGCAGTTCAAAAGTAGTCATTAAATTTAAGCTCGAATTTTTAGTACACTGCGAACCATCTGAAATAATTATTTATATTTTACTGCGTTAGTAGTGGACGCTTATAGTTAATATAATACCTTTAAAAGAAAATGTTATCATGTCATTATCGGTATTTATGGGTGACATAGAACTTCCGTAATTAGCTATTTGACCGTCGGAACGACAAATTTGTGAACGTTGATCTAAAATTTATAATTTTGGCGACAACTTTGAAAAATTACGTCATCCGTTAAAAATTAATAAATAAATACCCGAACACAATTCTTCCGCCGAGTTTAATGGTCCGCAAATATTTAATTTAACGATACGATCGTTACTTGCAGTAACAACAAGGTCCCAACCCTCATAACGAAACAAATTACTAAGATCGTAAACGTAATTCTCTGTATCAGTAACCTAGAAACAACAATAAAAGTGCACATACCTGCAATACCATAATATAACCTACAATTCGAACAGTTGTCAAATTTGACATCTGTCAAATTTGACAGTACACCACCATAGTAGAGCCTACAATTCAGTTAAACAGTTACCAAATTTGACAGCCGTTGTTTTGAGGTTATGCAAAACAACTCACCACACAGTTCCGAGTGTGTTTCACGCATCCGAGTCTACTCTCGATGACAACCTCTTGTTTTTTATTCGAGCTGCTTCGATACGACGCGCGCCCCGAAACGACGGTCCAATTGCACTTGAGTACGATCGAAACGGCGGTAAAGTGCGTCTTGTAACGAACCGCGACGTCCCCGTTATGGTCGCTGACGTGTTCGGTCGAGACGTAACCTATCGGCGACGTCGAGTTCGTTTCTTCGTCTCGCGAACACACGGCCAAGTTCTCGCCGCCGCAGCCCGCGGCGTTACCGCAGAGGTTCAGGATTATCGTGCGTCCGTCGGCCTTTACGCGGATGTCCTCGGCGAGCTCGGTAAGTAGTAATTTACGTCCGTCCAAGCGTTTTGTACACTTTGTTTTATCTGCCGGATTTATATCTAAGGTGTATTTACATTTGTTTGGTTTGGTTAGTTTGTACTGGAAAATAGGTCTTTAGTAGGCTGCAAAAAATCCTATATTTAATTACCTTATCGGTGTCGACTGGTCGTATTTCAAATTCGTACCTTCCACCTGAACAATAGACATCACTTCTAATAATAAGGGATCTTCCTGAAGAAATTTGAATAAAATGTTTATAGTAAGGCAGAATTATACAACAACACTTTTACCATTTTCTTTTGCAATGTCAGCAAAGTTTATAATCTTATCTCCCTTTTTAATGCAAGCCATAGAATTTTTATCACAACCTATCTGCAACAGATCTTTACAAGCCGAAAAAGAAATGACATCACCCTCATATAGGCTTTCTAGAAATGAACTAAAAGAAACAAAAACAAGCAAATATTTATGAATAAAGCTTCTGAATTTTTTACTCACTTGTCAAAGGTGATATTTTCTCCACCCAGTGTTAAATTACAACTGTGCACTTCCAATAAATTGGGATATAAATTCGCACTAATGGAATGTATGAATAAGGCGGTAAATAGCGTGATTTCCCGTAGCATGGTTCAGTTTTAGGTTATAATTAAATCTGGGATGAAATTAACTGTGTTCAGCCCATTATACACTTCAAAATTAAAACAACCTCAAGAATAATATTAAACTACGAAATAACAAAGTTCACGAAGTACTTTTCGTGAACGTAACTCGAAAAGTTAAATAATACTGTTGAGTAGGCAAAGATGCGGTTGGCCATGAATGACCCAACGGACCATCTAAGTTTTGATCTTGCCTATACATTCTCATGAAAATCAGTTCGAATATTAGCCATCATAATTACTTTTCGCGTATTTGTTGATTTCAGTAAATTACACTTTATATCACTTCGTCATTGTAGTAATAAAAAGGAATGTTCAGTTTTAATTGCATACTTCGGACATGTTCGTGTTGAATAGTTGTTTGGTCACTTGTGGAATATTTCGGGGATACCCCGAAATAGGAATATTTCGGGGAAATTGTAAATACGTCACCAAAACTAACAACAAAATTAATAAAATTCAAAATTGAGTACATAAAACTAAATCATACAAATATCAGCAATAACAACAAAATTGAAATCAGAATATTTCTAAACAGTTGCCTTTCTTACAAGGGAAATGTCACACACCGATTTCGATGCAATTTGGTACAGCGATAGAATGGATAAAAATAAGGTTTACGTATGTTTTTACCCTAAAAGCCCCTGCGGCGAGTAATGAGGGTTACAAATTGAGGGAATTTTTTTTATTCCCTTGCATTTTGAAAACGAAAACTGTTATCGAAATGTGGGAAATGCAAACTTATATTCATTTTTGAAGACCTTTCTTTTGCTATATCACACATATACTAGCCGATTAAAGGGGGTAAACTACCCCTAGTTTTTTGGAATAATTTAAAAACGGCTGCATCGATTTTGGCGGCGTTAAGTATACATATAATACGTTTAAAAATATTAGTTACGTGTTTTTTCCTATTCTCCGCAGACCACCCCCGGCGAAGTTACGGGGGATATTATGTACCCTCTTTCCG
>JAWQRJ010001889.1:0-14708 GCA_033557515.1 Diorygopyx duplodentatus | reverse complement strand
CCGCATACTTGGGGGCATCGAATGTATTGAATGGATTCTAACCGTTCCGTTTAATTATACACAGAATTACAATAATGAGAGTGTCACATGGTGACATTCTGGATTAGCCGCTGTTTTATGTCCCCGCCATATTCAAAATCGAAAGAACTTGCAATTGAAGTAAAGATTGATTAGTTAACTATTTATTCGTGTTCCGTTAAAAAAATGCTGGGTTCAGTTTTTTGGCATGACTTTTAACAATGCGTTAATAAAGAACATAAAAGGCCGGATAGGTAAATAATTTTAAATTAAATACAGAGAAGCACTGCGAAAGATCGGTCTACGAGGTGCTTAACAATAATTCGAGTAATAAATAAATACTTTTTATTTCCCCAAAGATGTATTTGTATCAAAATAAACGTACTTTCACTATTAAGGGTGACAGAATGAATACAAAAGGCCGGATAGGTAAATAATTTTAAATCAAATACAGATAGCATTGGGGAAGATCTGTACAGGTGTTTAACAATGATACGAGTAATAAATAAATACATACTTTTTATTACCCTAAAAATTATTTGTATCAAAATAAACATATTAAGAATATTAAGCGTTAGTGATACGAAAAGAAAATGAAAAAAATTGCAGACGTTCATTACTTATTAAAAAAGAATTGTTTTGGTCAGATACTTTGAATGTCTATTCTTTAAAAACACGTTAATAAAAATTGATAATTATACAAGTTAAAACACAATAATAAATTGTCAACATGGGTTACTTATTAAAAAACAATCATCTGTTATTTAAAAACACGTTAATATAACGATAAATTAAATATAACGACATTGCCTGATGAGTAAAACTCGGTCTGCTAGGAATTTATTGTATACTGTAAATATACATTTTGGCAACAAAAAAGTATTAAAAACACGTTAATAAAGATGCTATTGGAAGGAATCAGTGCAGGAATGTTGGTATAATAGAAAGCAAATATTCATCACGGCAAAAAGAAAAAATGCAGGTGAATTAATGTTTGATTAGTTTTACTAATCTATTTTCTTCCTTGCACTAAACATCGTTTAGTTGAGTTGCTCGACATGACTTCTCTAAAAGACGTTTATCAAAATAATCTGTTAATGGTAGAAAATAAAGAAATTTGCAGATAGTTAAATAATTTTAAATTAAGTACTAATAGTACTTAGGAACCCAGCAAAGCTCGGTCAACCAGGAATTTAATCTTTATTAATTTTAGTCATAAAATAAAATGCGATTGTTTACATAAGTATAATGATATATCAGTATATAACACTTGTTATTTATGTATACTCAGACGCACACTAAAAGTTAGAGCGGAGCTCGGAGTAGCTGATAGCTAACGCTCGGTACTCAACAAAGATCGGTGAACCAAGAATTTTATTTATTTTTATATATTTAATATATGTAAACTGAGATAAACACTGATTACTAGATTACCTACCTGAGATACGAATATACGTATTTATATAGTACGGACGTAACCTCACCCTTGCTAACTTTTGAACCAGTCCAGACAGGAACATGAAACCAAAGCGGTATCAAATGGTATAACGTTTCCTGTTTTTTAACGTAAATTTTGAATGTTAACCTTCATATATAGAAAAAACGAATGCAGAACTTCTTTTATTTGCCTTTATTAATGTACAAGGAAACCGGTTTCGAACTTACAAGTTCATCTTCAGTCCTTTATAGTCAGTGGTAAAACATCACAGGTAACGGCATAAATAGAGAACGTTGGAAGCAATCGATAATATAACAGTAGAACAAAGGAGCGAGAATTAAAGGGACGATACAAACGCTTTAAAATCTTATATAACAGTCTTCTAACCTTCATATACGGCGCTGCGAGCGCTATCAACTTTCAAATTTCAAATTGCAAAGGGGGTCTTGTGACACATCATTGTAAAGGTCTTTCAATTGTCTATTCAACAGTGGCTGTAGTTTTCAATTCTATCAATCCGTTATGAAGTTTCAATCATTTAGATGCGGCTTCGGAGGCATGCCCTATAATTTGCCTATAACGCTTAACAATTTTAATGAATTAGTAAGAATCTGAATAAGCTCAATAATATTACTCATTTTCTTCTTACCCCTGGTGCATTACCCACACTCCCAATTCTATAAAAAAATTCTACTAATTCTTTGAGATATTTTCGCCAGATAAGATTTTCAGGATACCTCTCATTAAACACCCGCTCCGCATGACGTAAATTACGCCCGGCCTCGGCGTAAATGAAGATTGCTTCTATTTTCTCTTCTAGTGGGCGGGGGCGAACCATCGAAGTAAATGAAAATTGCACAAACGACAAGCAACACTGATAGTATTCGCACAACACACGAATGAGACTCTGTAGCTTGCCTTAGGAGTAAATACATCATTTCCCTTGGACTAGGCGGGGGAAAGGGTTGGCAGGTACTGCAATAAACCAACGAAAACTAATGAGAAGGAGTTTTCGAGAAGGCGACCGACAAAGAATTTTTCTTCTACGTCCGCACTGTATGATTTATAGACATTGACGAGAAAAAATGATTTAACTTCCGAAAAACTTCCATTGCACTTGCCTTAAAAGAAAATTCAAAAAGACAAATTCTATTAACTGTAAAATTAATTCTAGAGATTTGAAAATGCTGTTAAGAACAGATAAGTAAATAATTTTAAATTACTATTTCGGTGTAAAAGCACCAGAAACTTAATTTTCATTATTTTTTATAATTAAAATGCAATTATTTACGTACGTACACTTATAATAGTGATATATGTAAACTGAGACGAACACTGAAATTCTAAGCGGAGCTCGAAGTACTCGATAGACCGAGCGCTAGCTCGGTCTACCAGGTACTCAGGTACAAAAAATTTAACATTCAGTGTATAAGTATCATCATCTGCCTTTGCAGTTGATATATTTATGATATATCAATGGTTGTGGTTAATGTGGGAATAATATAGCGCGATAAATGCAATATAAAGAGTAACATATTAATAATAGATTAATAATATACTAATAATAGATTACTGGCTATTAGAAATAGTCGTAGTTCTAGTAGTACTTAGTGCTGCATCCTCGTCATCGAAAATCCATCCTTAAGGAGATAGACTACGGTAACTTCGGATATAATAAATTCGGAATTCCGCGTTCATATATCTGGTGGCAGGTTGACATTTTATCTAATTATTAATATATTTTTGATATTTTTTCATTTATAGTTGAATTTCAAGGTCATACTTAATTACGGAAACTCTGCAAAATATTGCAGTGTTTTTTAACATTATTTTGAATTTGCATGACATATAATTTTAATTTGGAAGTTTAAATATCGTTAATAAAAATACACGATATTTCCAGATTTTCGAATTTTAAAATACAGGAGATTATTCACACTAAACACCTTCATTGCAAAATAAAATGTTGATCATTTTTTATTTAACATAAGTACAAAAAGTTCTCCGAAATTATAGGATAGTAGATTAAGGGTGGATTTTCGAGAGTTCTAAACTACGACTTAGCCTATCCGAGGAGCACTAAAATCAAAAAACAATTTATTATTTTTTAATACAAATTTGTGTCGACATTATTGTTGGTAGGTTACTCTTTACAATGCTTATCACTCGGTGGGTTAAGGGAGGAGTTTCGAGGAAGCTCTGAACAAATCTTAGCGGTGATTATCCGGAATGATTAGAGCTGTTCAGTTAGCTTGGTAGAAAGCATGGTCATTCAATGATACTTTTAAGAGAAAATACAGAGCTCTTAGTTTTAGACGGATTAATATTTTTCTGGCCAAAATTTTTTTTGTGGTAAAATTGCCCTCAATTCATCACTTAACTACAGCAGAAACTTTTATCAAAACATGATGATAAATTACTTTTTATATTTTTGGTATTGATTGTAGCAGAAGCTCTAACGGGCATAATCGTTAATCGAAAAAGAAGAAACATCGTGAAAGTAGGATATTAAAAGAAAACTAGCGGATTCGCCAGTAGTTAATTAATAATACTAAGGGAGAATTGGCTTCAATTATAATGAAAAAAAAAGACAAGTAATAAAGACAAACGCACAAAATTTGGAAGGTTATGAAATATTATTTATGTTTTAATTTAATATGTTTTTAGTTGTTTTGTAAATCATTCTGTATTGATATCAATTGATGTTAGAGGGTACATCTTTAGAAACGCGACAACAATGTATATAGAATCTACCCATCTATCGATCATCTATCTAACAAAATGCAAATATTACATAGAGCTTTGAAGAATTACATAGAGTCGCTTTGGTGGTTTGATTATAATCAAATCCGTTTTTTTAGTAATCAGTATACATTAACATTACATAATATAACAATAAAAGTTAACCTCTGTTGTTTTGCCTATAATTCCGTATTTTACGTATTAAAAGTTGTATCTGGAATCTTCATTTTAATTGCTTGTGAGTGACTTGCATACACTAATCCGATTGCATGATTTGCACTTCAATCATTGGAAAATTGGCTGATATTTAATTTGTTGTTTGCTGTTTAAAGTCAGAACGTAGTCATTAAAAAGCGCATTTAACATTTAGCAGTTACCACAGACTATTACTTATCTACTCTCCTCGCGTCCCACGAATATTTTACCGCTCGAATATTGATTAGGTGCGATGACAGGCGGTGACAAATGCTTCCACTTTCTAAATTTACAATTATCGTTCCGTCTGGGTTCCAGGCGCACACGTGCTTTACCGATATCGACGTCTACAGCATTAAGCTAAACGGTCATCGCTGTCGCATTTTTTATTCAACGTCGCAGTCGCCGGCGATAAATTGTCTGGAGAGCTGCGGAGAGTCGATTTCCGGCTCGAGTCAAAATTAGAACATTAAAATTCCATTTATTTTTATTCCAGATATACGTTTCCACGTGACGACGTGCCGCGCCCTCCACCGAAGTGAATACAGACGGCGAAATGAAAGACGAACGTGTGACGGGTCGATCGGAATACGTATTTAAATATTCAGAGAAGGGTTTCGCGTCGCGATATTCCCAACCGGGAATAGCGGCATCGCCGAGATCTAAGTGCCTCTTGATATCCATAGTTTAAGCGGATGACAGTAATACGCCTCGGAGATTTCCTATACCGTATATCTCGTAAAATTGAATGAAGTATATTGGGCGATGGAATAAAGATTCAATATCCGGAGACGTTCCGAGGAATTCAGGAGCATCTACGAGACTGTATTTTGGACGCTAGTCTTTATTTATGGCGGAGAGAAACTGTAAAAATGTTGCAAATGCTGTATTCTGTTGAATAATTCCAGTCGTCCACTCAAGCTTCCAGCTAGAGAAGATCTCTTACTTAAGCGGTATCAAATGTCTTCTCCACTTAGAATTCGTAAAACTCTAAATTTGAACAGGCTTTGTGGAAATCAATATACTGCAGAGGTATTATATCCTTACAGTTGAATATTCTTGGTTTTTTGTTGCGTTTTTGAAATCCATAATTGTTCTTGTGCAACGTAGAAGCGAATATTTGTGGTAATAACATGTGCATAAAAACAATAGAGTCAAAACAACGACGAAGCAACAGCCAGTCTGTAGTTTTTGAAAATTAAAACAACAAATTTAAAAGAGTTGAACTTTTGAGATAAGTCACCTTTTTACTTCCGTCCATTCAAATTTAAAATCAGTTTCTTCTGTTTCGAACTAATAGTATTTACAGTTGAAGACAAAATTAAATGGGACACTAAGCAATACTTAGTGTCCCATTTAGAATATTTAAATTTTAATATAAACACATTACTAACATTACATGATTCATTTGTAGTTAGATAATAATAGGCAAATAATGACATATCAAAAGAAATAAACTAACAAGATGTGCAATTCATAAATTGGTTGTAAACGCCCCATCATTGTTGAATAAGTATGAAAGAATAGGTGAAGCTTGAATTAATATGGCGAAATAAGAAATTATGAATCCACTAAATTGCCTTTTATTCATAAACTTAGCACCATTCTCACGACATTTCAGACGTAATAAATTCGTGCATAATTGCCAGAGTAATTCCTGGCAAATCATCATGAATAAAATTTCATTGTTACGAACATTTCTGCAGTTATCTGAGCATTAAATTCGATTACAAATTCCGTTTAGGAAATTTCTGCGGAGAAATGCAAATTATTGCAGATTTATTTACAGTAATAGCTTAAGTTAATGTGCCTGCCGCAAAATCTGTTTCAGTTAATCTTTTAACAGTGTGTAGTTGATTTACACATCTCTTTATGGTAGATAAATTAAGTTTAATAATTCCTTCATTCCTAATGTTTACTCTCCTTCATAAATCAGAGTAATTTGTAACCGGTTATTAATCTAACACCTTTTCTCCACGATTATTTCATTAAGGGTAACAACTTCCCTCGCCAATTTTAAGCGGACTTTCAGCCAACTTCAGATACATTACCTCCGAAAATCTATTCATAAGGCACGAGCGCTCGCAATATAATCGCAATTTGGCCCATAGTGTACTGTTCAAGGGGGCGTTTAATTAAAGCCATTTACCAAGCCCGTAGTATCGGTATTGTGTTCTGTCAGGTGTAGCCGCAATGTAACATCCTCTCCCCTCACCCCTTGTTCATCCGCCATTCTCCACCGAAATATCAAGCCCGTCTCTATGGCGCAGCCAGAAGAGAAATTTTGATGACGAGGGTGAGGGTAAATATGATACATTAACTTTTACGATAGCAATTACGGTTTTATTGCAGTTAGTACATCCCACGGCGAGGCGAGTTTGTTGGTAACTCTGGGCAAGAAGAAGACAAAGGTTTTCGGTCACAACGTTACAAATTTAACGTTACATTATAAACTGCGATTAATGAAGAGGATTTCTTTCAGTTTAGTACTATACATCATGATCGTGACAATGTACCCACTGTATACTTTGTGCAATTCAGAAGGCATATCTTAACACAACCTTGGTTAAAGCAAGCCATGATAAAAGTTTGACCCATTTCCAGTGGCCATTATAAGAATTTGCGGTGTAAATATTTGGCGGGAGGAAAGAAACAAAACCCTTTATTGCACGAATTTCCTCATTAAAGTCCCGTTAGAGCGGCACGGTTAATGCCATATCCCGTGAACACGTCCTACTTAGAGCCGGGGAATAGGAATTTGCGGTTTAATTTACTCGAGGTTTCGGTCCTTCCGGTCTCTACCATCTTTAAACGAGCGCCGAGTTATTCTCGTTAAATTCAATGTAAAATTCGGCGGTTGCAGACCGCGGACGCCGTTATTAAATCTCCAAGGATTAATATCTGGTTGGTTTACAGTTACTCGGCTTTTCTGAAAAATGAGAACCTTCACATTCGTTTTATGTTTACAAATATTCTCAAAAGTTACTGTTCTTTACTCGTCTTTATTGTACACCAATAAAATCTATTTATTTCACCTCCTTATGGTGCTGTTGTGTTCTAAAACCTCCGTGACGTTGTGACCATTAAAAGACACCACAAAAGCTCATTTTTTGTACTGTTGTAGTAATTAATAGAATAAAATATACTCCTCAACACAATTTCATTCTTAAATTTAATGGTCCATTTTTTATAATAAAAAAAGTAGCTTCATCTGTTAAGAGGGACCCTAAGTACCTTTTCGACAGTAAGAACAGACACTTGGCTCGTGACTGATTGCTCCAAAACTAGAATACAAAATTAACTAAAAATATACGTACGAATAGCTTAATATGTTTACTAAGTCTCTTCAGAATCAAATTTTAAATTGCATCATGATTATCCTTTCCTATAGTTGATATAGTTTTTAATTTTCTTTTGCGACGTTGCAAAATTCTAATTCAAAAATACGGCTCGCTCTATCATCTTACTTTCTTATTTCTTGGTATTGGCGAGGGCTTTCCTTGTTTGATGTCGCTGTTACTAATATCTGAGAGAAGAAAGCATTAAATGCATTTATGTCGATTTTAAATAAACTGCAAATAATTACAAAAGTGAAGAATTTCCCAGCAGTAATAGAAATCATAATCAAACGATAAGCGGAAACAAAGAGATAATAGATTTCATTCTGACAAACATCCTAAAAGCAATTAGAAATATCGAAATTTTAAACAATTTCCACTTTATATCTGGCCATAAACTAGTAAGAGCAACGTTAAAAATAAATAAGCCACAAGCAAGAAAAGAGATTTTCAGCAAGGTACCAAGAGGAAAGGCATTAAGAAACCACGGTCAAGGTTTTAACCAGGAACTTCAAAAAAATCTAGAAGCACTTCACACAATAGATACAAGCATGGAAATGTAAAGAATATATAATTTACTAGAAAAAGCAATAATGGACGCCGTAAAACAACTCTCAAGAGGAGCCCAGAAAAGGAATAATAATTAAACTAACACAAGAAACACAACAACTTATCTCCGAAAGAACAAAACTAGAAAAGAAACAAAAAATAAAACAATGACACAAATAATCCAATTAGCAGAAAGTTTGTCAAAAAAGCTATACAAAAAGACTTAAATGCATATCGTGAAAAGAAGATCCAGAGATAATGGCCAAAAAAAGTCAACAACGGAATTAAACAAAACATTGAGCGTAGGCAAAGAATGGATCTACTGCATGAAGAAATAAGGAAAACAGAGAGTACAAAAGAAAGGAAATCCTAGAGCTGGCCACATAATTTTATGAAGACTTATACATAGAGGAAGGACTTAGAGGAAATACTTAGAGGAAGGACCGAAGGATGATGCGACTCTCGATTTTCTCAATAAATCGGCAACGAAGTATTTCATAATAGAATAAGTTAAAAAGGCTATAGATATAAATTATGGTAAAAACCCAGGACGGCGTAATAAACCAACTGATCAAAATAGGAAACGCTCAACTATCGCTTATCTTAAAATTTTTCTTAATATTATTTGATTTTTATCAAAATATCAGAAACGGAACAAATCCCAAAACAATCGAAACACTCGGAGATAGTATTACTACACAAGAAAGGTGTAGTAATACCTTTGGTAATAATTGTGAGAAATACCTACAGAATAATTGTGAGAAATACCATCATTTATATGATGTCATCAACTAATAGACAAAAGGAAACAGCATAATATTACAGTTTATATATGTTTCGTGGATTTCAAGAAAGGTTTTGACTCCCTGGATCACAAAAGCACATCGGAAGCTCTAGACCAAGCAAATGTAGAAAAAAAATTAAATAGAATCACGCAACAACTATATAAAGGGAATCCTAAAATAGGGGTAATCCAATCTTCTAGTTTGTCGAATATTTAAGCCTATTTACACATTAAAATCCGATGTTCAGTGAACGAAGATTGCCTTGTGTTTCTAATAGGTGAAAACAGGTTTGTGTAACACGTATCCGGGTATAGGTGCGATCATTTTAAGGGACAAAATTTTCAAAGAGACGAGGTTTCTCGAGTAGTTCAGTGGTTAGAACGTCCGCCCGGTTAGCGGTTTCCTTGAAAAGACGTGACTCGAACCCGCCTTTTTAGAGACTTTTTTTCCTTGAAAAAATTCTTTGTATATTTATATATTTACATCCTAAAATAGGGGTAACCCAATCTTCTATTTTGTCGAGAACACAGCAAACACAAAAACGACAGATCATGAAGAGCGCTATCGCCGGATCTTTTTAACTGTGTGCTGCAACGTACTATTAACAAAATGTCCGAGAACTATGGGATAAGAGTAAATGAAAAAAATATATACAAGCTACGGTTTGCGGATGATATTGCACTGGTAAAACATCGATAGATGAAATGCAAGAGCTTCTATATGAACTAGAAAAGCTAAGCAGCGAGGTTGTATTTATAGTCAACACAACCAAGACAAGAATTAAGACGAACTCAAAGGAAAAATACACTCTAAAAATTAGCACAGAGGAAGAAGAATATGTCAGCGACTATATACATATATTTAGGACAATTGCTCAGCTTAAAAGATCTAAAGAGGGAAATAAGTAAAAGAGTTAATTTGGCGTGGAAGAAGTATTGGTCGCTAAAAACATATTCGAAGGCAATATCAACCAAGCTATTAACCCCTAATTACTCGCATCCTATGATGATGACCCTATGCAAGCAGTTACGTGATTTTCTTTGTGCAAGTAATTGAGGGTTAAGACTAAAACCTTTGATATTTGTGTTAGTCGAACTATTGCATATGGATGTCAAACATGGACGCTAAGAAGTAGACAAATAAATAAAATAAAATGGAGCGTAGTATGGCGAATGTGACTTGGAACGATAAAATACGAAGATAACGCAACTGGACTAAAGATATAATAGAATGGATTCCGCTAGAACAAAAAAAGATCCAGAGGAAGACAAAAAAAAGATGGGCGGGTGAAGTTATGTGTCATCATGTGTGACTCATACACACATGGTCACCTCAGAACAAAGGAAATGCAGTGTAGGCACATTTTAGATTAGGAATAGCTATATAAGCCGATAGATCGCTACCATGCGTTAATGTATATCAATCCTTGGTACTTAACGTTGTTACCCGATCTTACGAATAAAGTACATTTGTTACACTAGTTTGTGAGTGCTTTTTAAAAACACCACCGCCGAGCTGTGATGTGTAACTGGCGCGGTCAGTAGGAACCTGTTTGAAGAAAACCAGCAGGAAGAGCAACAACGAAAAAGTGTCATTTAGTGGACAACCCTAAAGGATCCAACTATTGATACGAGTCCAAGGAAGTACATTCAAGGTAAGTACCTCCAATTGGTTTTGCCAAGGCACCAGACCAGATTATCAACATTTCCTCGAGTCAACAGAGTCGTGGATCAACATTTCCAGAGAGAACTTACACCGTGTCCCCGGAGACGCCTAAAATTGGTCAACTCCACCCAGAGAAGGCAGAAACAAAGAAACAAACCAAGAAACCCACAACACTCAGAGAAAGCAGAAACAAAGAAACAAACCATGAAACCCACAACATCCAGGGAAAGGAGAAACAAAGAAACAAATCAAGAAACCCACCACACCCAGAGTAAGCAGAAACAAAGAAACAAACCAAGAAACCCACAACGGACAGAAACACCCGATGAATATCACCAACATTTTGGAAATTTTGACATTTTTCAAACTGTAACTGATTTTTGATATTTCCACCATTGAGAATTTGAAAATTTAACTATCAATTTAAACCCAAATATGCGACACATACAGTAGGTCATCAATCACACCTGCAGAGGTGAATGCCATCACTAATTTCGATGGGAACCCCGTAGTTTTACCTTTTTTCATTGAGGCAGTTGAACACTTTATACAAACTTACTTTAATACGCAAAATTTACAAGACCCAATAAATTCATTCGTTTTAAAGATTGTCAAAGGAAAATTTATAAAGGAAGCTCAACATCTTATTGCTTCACGAGAATTACGTACATGGCATGACATTAAAGCATGTATAAATCTAAATTATTCTGATCAGAGATAAAAAGATTGTTTACTTACGGATTTAATGCAGGTAACACCCGCAAAAGATGAAAAAATCCATATACACTCGGTAACAGGATACGTGATTCATTAAATTTATTACTAACTAAAATTAAATTGGACGATGTAGAGGAACAAATGAGGTTATTAAAATCCAACCTTTATAAAAAAAAAAACGCCTTACAAACTTATTTGAGAGTTTTAATGCAATACAGTGATTTTGGTGAATCAATATGCAATAAAAATCCAACAGAATTGGTTGTATCTCTGTAAAAAACCAATTCTCAAATTAATCAAATTAACTCTCCAAAAGTTATCCCGAAAATTACAGGAACACCCCTAATTCTAGAAAACTTATCAGCCAAACTATTTCCAAAATTGACAAAAACCTGTATTAATTCCAGTTATAGTGCCCCAATTTCCCCAATCAGACAACCATTCTTTAACCGAACATTCCAGCCAAGCTATTCAGGCAATAACTTTAGACCTGTGATGCAAAGAAACCCAAATTTCGATTATCAAAGATATCCGCATCCCCAGAATACTCAAAGATATCCATATCCATAAAATATTCAAAAGTATCCCCAACCAATGGATGTTGATTTGTCAGCAAGTCAATTACGATTGGTTCCGAAGAGACTCAAATCGGATCAGAATACCGTAGAGATTCAAGAAGATGATCTATATTATGATGAGGAGACAAATCAATTTAATAGAATGGTTAGCGAGGAAGAGTTTCAAAATTTAGAAACCTTCGGAACCTGATAAAGACGAAAATGCCGAAGCCACAGAAGCTGAGGTACCCGGTGAAATCGCAAATGAGGATTTTTGCGAACAAGCCGACGTACAAAATAAACGTACACTTAGACACGAAATTACCTGATATTGTCATACCAGAATTAGATAATGCAAAATTTTTAATAGATTCAGGAGCGTCGACTTCCTTAATTTCCCCTGATTTAGTTGAAATTTATTTTTTAGGCTATTTGGTTTACGAACCTTATCAAATTAAAACCATGCACGGTATTACTAACAATGATTATAAGATAGAAATACCCAGTTTAGAAGTTTTTAAAGACCCGTTTGAACTACATACCTTCAGTATAGTAGATTTTCATAAAAAAATTGACGGTTTAATAGGTTCCGATTTACTACAAAAATTTAAGGCAAAATTAGATTATGATAAGGAAATTTTGTAAACGAAATATACAAAAATTCCTTTTATTTTAAATAAACCGGTAATTCAGTTAACACCTCGAGCTAGACAAATAATTAAAATTCCTACAAGAGAAACACAAGTGGAAAAATTCATTAATCATAAAGTTTTAATGAAAGGAGTAGAAATACCGAATGCTCTAGTTAAAATAAATCAAGACCAAACATTAATAGAAGTTACAAATTTCAATGAATACCCTGTGAAATTTATACGTGATTATTTACCATGCGAAGAAATTAATGAAGACAACGAAAAATATAATGAAAAAGAAAAGATATGTCTTCATAGTAAAAACCACAATATTAAAGATAAGTTAACATTATCACATTTAAACCAGGAAGAAAAGAAAGCTATAACAGAATTAATTTTTAAATACAAAGACATTGTTCATGACGAAAATGTCGCATTAACATTTCATTCTAAAGTAAAACACGAAATAAGATTATCCAAAGATATCCCAATATATCAAAAACTTTATAGGAGACCGTATGCTCATAAGGTAGAAATTGATAAACAATTAAATAATATGTTAAAACAAGGGATTATACGAAACAGTGGGCTTCACCCATATCATTAGTGATTAAGAAATCAGATGCTAGTGGCGAACAGAAATGGAGACTGGTAATTGATTACAGAAGATTGAATAAAAATACGATCAAAAATAAATACCCATTGCCGAACATTAACGAGATTTTAGATAAATTAAGCAGAGCGAATTATTTTTCAAGTTTAGATTTAGCTTCAGGTTATCATCAGATAGAGATGTGTGAAAAAGATAAAGAGAAAACTGCTTTTATAACGGACAAAGGTCTATATGAATTTAATAGAATGCCTTTTGGTCTTTGTAACGCACCATCAACTTTCCAAAAAGCAATGAATAATATTTTAAGAAGTTTGACGAATGACATATGTCAAATTTATCTTGATGACGTAATAATTTATTCCACATCTTTGCAAGAACACAAACAGGGGTTAGAAAAGGTTTTCAAGAGATTATCGGAAAATGGAGTAAAAATTACTCTAAATAAATGCGAATTCCTAAAGAAAGAATTAAAATATTTAGGACATTTAATCACATACCAAGGAGTAAAACCTGACCCGAGCAAAATTGAAGCTATAAAAAATATCCAATTCCTAAAACAAAACAGAAATCTAATCATTCATGGGACTATTAGGATATTATAGGCGATTCATAAAAGATTATTAAAAAATTCTAAAACCTATAACTAAATATTTAGCAAAGAATGAAACAGTTATAACAAAAGAATACAAAGATTGCTTTGAAAAATGCAAGAAGTTACTGACTAACGATCCTATTTTACAATATCCGGACTTCTCTAAACCATTCGTCAACGACTAATGGAAGTAATTACGCAATAGGAGCAGTATTGAGTCAGGGACAGGTAGGAAAAGATAAGCCTATAGCTTATGCGTCACGAATGTTGAGTAAGTCCGAGATGAAGTATTCAATAATAGAGAAATAATTCTTAGCTATCATTTATGCATGTAAACAATTTAGACCATATGTTTATAGAACACAGTTCACGATTGTAACAGATCACAAATCTATATAGTGGTTACATAGGTGAAAAGATAACAATTTGAAAATGCAACGATGGAAATTGTATTTACAAGAATACCAGTTTGAGATGTTGTATAAAAAGGGTAAAATAAATAGTAATGTAGATGCATTGAGTAGAATAAAACTAGAAGAAGTTCATATAACAGAGTCCGTAAGTGCTAATGATGGTTCGACAACCGAAACAGCTGATCAAAATGAAACTGAAATCGCTGACGATAGTTTAAATAGTAATACGAACACTGAACACGAAAAAGTATCCCGATTATGCAAGATCCAATAGATACAAAGCCCCGACAATTCTTTTTGTACACTCATAATTTACCCATGGATATAGAAATTGTATTAGGAGAAAATAAAATTTATAAACTTACTATCAATAGATCAAAGGTAGAAAGCGAATTAATAAAGTTAATACATGATTATGCAGGTGAAGATGCCATACACGTATATTGTAATGACG
>JAWQRJ010001888.1:0-14710 GCA_033557515.1 Diorygopyx duplodentatus | reverse complement strand
CGGCAGCTTTCAGCTTACTATTGTAGTTGAACAGCGCAATATAGCATTTGGCATAGTGACGAGTTGGTGAAAATGCAAAATCTTCTAATTCTTTTTAAAAGAGGATAAAACTAATTTAATAAAAAAATAAATTTAATTAAAAATTTAATTTATCTATCGACCCCCTGGACCCACATTGACCCCTAACAACATCATATCGACCCCCAGGGGTCGATATGGACCACTTTGCGTACCCCTGGTTTAAAGTTTCCAAACTCCAATTTTCTGTGGATGCAAACTGGTGTCCATAAAAATGTGAGGATTAACCAACTTAGATAGTTTTGCAAATTAATTATTGCAGGTTGCGAATTACTGTAACCTGAGAGATGAAACCATGCTTCATCCGTAAAACAAGTTCTATCCAAAACTTCATTGTTGTTCAGGTTCTCATTAAACCAATGGCAGTACTGAAAACGGTTTTCAAAATCATGTGGAAGCAGTTGTTGAACGACTGACTTGAGTAAATCCAATCACCATTCATATCCTCGTTACCACTCCTCAAGTAAGCCACTACTATAAACATTTCCTGTTCTATCAAGAACAGCATTGCAGTAAATTAGTAACGAAAATTACTGGTTTTAATTGCAAAAAATATTTATAATTATACTCGAAAAAAAGTGGCCACTATTAGAATAACGATTACAAAATTATGACAGATAATTCCGTCAATTAACATAATTTTTCCGGAAGTATCGTTCCGACGTGAAACAGATACAAAAAAATGCTGAACGGAAGACTGGGAAAAATAAGTATGGGTTAAACAGTCGAATCGATGTTGGCAGGAATTAAAAATGAAATGAGGAAATGTACACAAAAGGATGAAGAGGTGAAAGTAATGCAAGAAGATACTCAGCCAAAAGAAAAGGAAGCAATACGAAAATATGTTCAAAGAAATAGAGGAGGCAACCAGAAATAAAAAGAAATTTATACAAGGAAAAAAGAAAAGCAGGCCTACCAACCAAAAACAGTGTACTACAAGAACACAGAGGGGGAACTAATTGACGACGAAGAAAAAATAATAGAGAGATCGAGAGAATATTTTAACAGATTGTTGAACAAGGAACAGAAGGTGCTGAGGAGTAGCAAGATATTTTGACGGAGGCAAGCAAAGAACCCCTAAGTAAAGAAGAAATAAAGAATATTCTCAAAAACTTGAAGAATATAACAAGAGTCCTGCAGCAGATGAAATAACAGCTGAAATGTATAAATATGGGGCTCCTAGAAAAGCTACAGCATCTCCTGAAAAAATACAAGGCAAGGAGATTTAACTTCGAAAGAAGTGGAATGATTCTGCTATTTGGGTACAATCTTCACAGGAAAACCAGAAACAAAAGAAGAAATACAAGCTAGGTGGGTAGCGGGTAACAGATATCTATATGCACTACAAAAGCTAATTAAGGGCAAGCTAATATCGAGAAAGTTAAAAATCCGAATGTATAAAACAGTAATAAGACCAATAGTGCTGTTCGGAAGCAAAACGTGGATATTAAGATGAACAGAAGAGAGGAATGTTGGGGATATGGGAAAGAAAGCTACTGCGGAAAATATACGGAGGAAGATGAAGAGATGGAATGTGGCAAAGAAGAACGAACAATGAGCTGATGGAATTGTATGGCAGACCAAGTATTGTGGGAGTGGCGACGGCACAGAGAATCCGATGGTTGGGACATGTATGGAGAATGCAACAATGGAGGATCCGAAAGACAATATTGAATAGGACAATAGGTGGAAGAAAGAGAAGAGGGAGCGATGGAAGAACGAAGTGGAGAGCGATCTAAGCAGATTATATATTAAAGACTGGAAAGGAATAACGAGTGACAAGACCGAATGGAAGAGGATAACAAATGAAGCTATGGGCCTGCTAGGCTCCTAGAGCTATTTTATATACGAGTGTCCCAGAACTTCGTGTACAAACTTGGAAGGAAGGTAGAGAACATCGATAGGAACCATAATTACCATCATCACTCATGATGAAAACTTCATTCCATTTCAACAAGTGAATGACATTTTCATTCAAATTCTGATATCAATTTGAAGTTATTTCTAACATATCTAGGTATTAATTTTCATTTCCTAATTTACCTGCAATTTTACCACTTATTACCTCAAAAAAATTACAAAATTGTAACGAATAATTGTAAATCTCTTTTCACAGAACCTAGAATACTATTGTATTCTTATGATTTCACGATTTTATTGCTGCAAACCTGTTTATAACTAGATGAATATCCGAAATGTTTAAAAATATGGGCACACAACGGGTGAAGCCCGTTCGCTTATTGTGTACGCAATCTCATAGGCACTCATGTGGAACTTTTATACTGTGCAGTCAAAAATGGGAATATCCTGGACATAACGTTATTTGGGTGGTCAGGTCTGTGTTTTTGCTGGATTTTGTTTTTTAACTGGAATCTATCTAATCCTAATTTTAAGTCTGATAATAAATAGAAAATTTTATGTTTAAGTGTTACCATCATAGGTTGAAATTCATCTGGGGAATATCACCCGAAATGAAGCAAAATATGTAATACCTACTAATATTTGATGTTAAACAATACATACCTTTAGTCTTGCGTCTGACAAAGGTGTAACGGCAACAGTAAGATTTAGTTTCCTTCTCAAACTGTCCTCTAATTTTACCCGGTATGTTGCACCAGCGCAATTGGGAGGTATAAACAAAGCGTGCGAGTTTGGAAAATTTTCTAAATGCAAACTCATCTCAATCAAGTCTTCTGTGTCAACAGAATTAACAGATGATTGACTTCCACAACGTACCCGTTGCGTGTTATGTGCACCAGTTATTTTATATGATACATCAATAGGTAACAGATTGACAACTAGAACACTAGGTAATAATGTTATGGTATGCGCAGGTTGAATGTTTTGGCAGGATGCACCAACGTAGGCGCCAGGTCTGTCAAACGGATAATTTTCCCTTTTTATCTCGGCGCAGAATCTGCAGCAATAAAAAAACGTATGAAATACATTTTAGCTTTCTTAATTTTGAATGTGTGCTTACCTGTACACCCAACCCTTGTGTGAATGGCATGCTCTTAATTCATGTTGAACATCTCTTGGTTTACTGACAGATTCCCAAGAAATATATGGAGATGAGTACGTGCACATTTGTGTCATAATTGGTCTTGCGGAAATGGAAGAATGTGCGTGCATTAGAGGGACAGGTACAGTATGTCCACTTTTGACTATAAGAAGTCTACTAGGAGCCCATTGGGTGCCTGAAACATAAATAATCAGATCTGCATCTCAAGGTCTCAATCGGGAGTACGACAGGTTGAAGATCAAAAGTGCCGCTCGGAATGAAGCGGATTTAATCTAATCTAAGATTTATGAAAATAATAGGAGTATATTTTATCAATTTTACGGTTGTTAGACCAGTATTGATAGATAATATCAATGGTAGGATTAAAATATTGCTTTCCTACATTCCCACGTGATCAAATTGCATTTCAAACTAGAAATTTTGTTTATCTAATATTGATGACACTTTGATGGCACTAATTAGAACTCTCTAGATATTTCTCAGAAGTGATTTCGTGTTCAGTTTTCTTGGTTTTTACTGTAATAACAAAATGTAATATTGTAGGTGCTATTAGTTTCATAAAAATCTGGGACAGACAATATTTTTTGTTATGATTTGTACTTATATAGCAACAGATTATTGCCAGTTAATGTCACTAATTTCGCGTTAATTGAATTAATTAATTCTCGTCAACATATTAGCCAAAATTGAAGATGGGTGGCATATACGATCAATTGCCCATCATTGTAGTGTTAATAAAAATACGGTGTTTGCAATAAAAAAAACGCTGGCAAGAAGAAAGGACAACGTCGAGGAAAGTTGGAACTGGCACGTCAAGAATATCCACAGTTAATCAGGATACAGCATTGCTAAACATTTTAAGAGACAATCCTTTTTCAACTGCAAAGGATGCTAGGATAATCACAAACTTTCTTGGATCGCAGTCAACGGTTCATAGAAGAATCAAATGTTCAGAACTGAATCATAGAGTTGCTGCCAATAAACCTTTCTTAACAGAGGAACATAAACAGGTGCGAATACTATTTGCATTAAATTTAATTTACAAAGATTTGGATTATTGGAAAAATACAATATTTACTGATGAAAAGATGTTTCAATCATCAAAAAATTCAAAGTTGGGAGTTTATCGACCTAACGGCAACAAATTTGATGAGAAGTATACAAATAATTTAAAGAAATCAGGACGTTTGTTGAAGGATCGATAGTCGTCTTAATGCACATTTTGACATTTTCCCTATGTTAACCTAATAAATACAAATTATACAGAAGACGGTCTTACAAGGTTAAAAAAGTGTCAAAATGAGGTATAGGGGTTGTCCCAGATTTTTATGAAACCAATAGTACATAGGTTGGACCAGAACAACTGAGAGTTGTATTTGTACGCTCGAACAGCGCTAACTCAACAATGAAGTAGTTGTGTAGAACAGTTAACAGCTTTCTAACAACATTTGGAAAGAAGTCTAAGATGGACTACAGGGATGAGGAGTAGGAGGAGGAGAAAGGAAAAGAGGATGAAAAGGAAAGAAGAAGGGGAGAACATGTAAAGTTATGGGTAGTACCGCCCCCCACGAAATTATGGGTCTTATCTTTCTTCCCCTCCCCCCTCTTTTACCCCTCTCTCTCTCTCTCTCTCTCCTTCTCCCCCTTCGTCTTTCCTTCTCATAATTATTTCCTTCTCCTCCAGTTTCCTTACACTCCACACTTATTTCGTATCTCTATCCCTGTCTTCCCCTCTCCTCCACCCCCCTCATTTCTCCTTCCCATGTTTCTTCTTCATTCTTTTTTCCTTCTCATCCTTCCCTCCCTCTCACCCTCTTTCCTTCTCATCCTCTTTTCCTTTCTCCTCCTCCTCCGATATTGTTACTCTCCACACTACTGTTGTCTCTGTGTCTCTGTCATCCATCTTAAACTTCTGTTCTCTCCTCTAATTTTTAATAAAGATTTTTTTCTTGTTGACCTAACATGTTTTTGAATACCTACTCTGTAGCTTTTATGTGTCATAAAACGGTCGTCGATATCTCGGTCGTTGGAAAGCTAATGAACTGTTCTACACACCTCCTTCATCATTGGGTCGATAGGTTCCAGCGTACGAACAGCAGTTTTAGAGAACGAACTAGTACTCTGGAATTGGTCAGCCTATGTACATCATCTGAAATAATATCTGCTGATGCAGTTTGATTTATGTAAACCTGTGTTAAACAGCAAGATAAATCTTGGCTTTTAAAATAATATCTTTATAGACTCATACATAAATTAGAATGGAAATCACTAATTATGACTTTTATTTGAAATTCTGCAAACTGGTATTGTTTCTTAGAATTATTTCTAAAAAAATATATAAACATCTTTTGCAAGGTCTCCACACGTTTTGGCATAAAAAATGGTAAATATATCATAACTATAATAGGAGGCAAGTTTGATATCACTTTTCAAAAATATTGAACATGTATTTTTTAGTTTTTCAATCCAAAGTATATAAATCCGACATTTACAGCATTGGAATAATTTTTGTTGAACTTTTTTTTACTAAGGATAATAAATCTGGTAATTATTTCTCCAGAATCGAAATATCTGCAGATTCATCATTTAATTTAAATTATTACAAATATCTTCTTGATGACACTTCACAATCGCTATGGCTTTTGTTCTAACAATTGAATCTATTTGGATAATAAGATCTTTAATATACAATATCGATCCACTTATTAGATGGTCATTTGTATTGAAACCAGTATTGCATAATATGTTGGTGTTTTATTCCCTTTTCATGATTTTTTAAAGCTGACGTTTCAGCTTTGAAAAATGTTATTTATGCTCATTTTCTACTGGCCTTATTTATATGAGGATTGTCGTGATTTATGGGAATCCCTGTTTTACTGCTGTATTACGTTACTAACGGACATGTGTAAAATAATAAATATCTATCATATGAAATTGTGGTACATTTGGAAATAATATAAATTATGTTTATCTTTCATAATATGTTTGCCAGGCTTAAATTTAATCGTTTTTGAGATATTGAAAGCCAATATTTCGGTGACAGTTATCACCTTCCTCAGGGCTACAATTAAAAAAGAATGTTGTTGCACAAAAGTCAGGTAATAATCTAAAAAACTGACTTACTTATATACATATTGAGATTAATTGTGATATGGATGTTGTAATCTCGAAACATCCATATCACAATTAATAGGGAGGGAAGGGGCAGAACGGGGGGTTAAAAATACAATTATAAATAACAAACATTTATTTTTGGAATGTCTCTCAATCATTACACAATTTTAAATTAAATACACATACATATAAATAATGTTAATGCTCGTTTAGCCCAATCGTTACTCGCTAAAACATTCAAAAATAAAACTTCTCAAACTAAAAACCATCATTAACGTTATGACTGCAAACATTATTTACCATTTCCCTAAACAGTAAACGATCATATAGTTAACCGTAATATAATATTATTCGATGACTAGACTTTTCAACATCACAATAACACATAAAAAAAACATGGAAAAACTACTTCATGTACTTCCTCGATCAGCCTTGTTCCATTTTCGAAAAATGCAAAAAGTGCACGTAGTTTAGTTCTTAGCTTACGACTATTTGGTAACGGTAGAAAGTACACGGTACATAAATTATTTATTATAAATCGCGTTAAAACTGTTTTACCCATTAACAATATACAAAATCTAGAAAAACAAAATCTACATATATGCTACGTAGAATAAATTAAGGAAAATGTGGATATTATTTACAAATAAAAGAGAAGGGATGTTGTTATAATAATATTAAACATGTGTCAACTCAAAAAGCTGAGGGTCCACAAAAGAATGATCATGTAAAAAATACTGGCATAATATTGGATTTCCTCAATTTTTACGTATATTTAATTTTATTTAGATTAAATTTTTGGTAATAAATAAGCAAAAATATGTATTGAAACCTTTGAAATTTTTTTTATTGTCGAATATATAGTTATAGAAATATGGAGAATCTGTTACTTTGTTACGTTCTGTTCTGCAGAAGAGTTTTAAATTAAAATGATAACAAAATCGTCATCCAACATAATCATTTGAGATATTTTGAAACTGTGTATGCTGCGTGTAATAAATTCATTGTATATCGCATATACTGTAAAATCCAACGGAAATGTAAAATATATCCTCTATAAATACTGTTAACAAGAAAGATGTTTTCCTTTACTCAATACCAAACGTATTGGTTTCTTCAACAGCTAAAAGTAACTTTTCATAAAGGACTTCAAACGTGGGATACGGTGGTAAATCCAAACGATTGAAACAAGTATGCGCTCTCGGTAGACTATTAGGTTTGCCCCACTTTTCGATGCAAAACTTCCGGGGTCCAATGGATCCACGGAGAGCCGAAAAACCTTCGTACGGAATACTAGATGTTCCAGTAACAAATTGCAGCAACCTCAACCGCTGTTCGTTAGTGAATCTGGACGGCAATAAAAATTACCAATTCAACAATAGAAATCACAAACTAATCATAATTTAATTAGAGGTTAATTTTTGTATATAAAATTTTAGAAAAGTTCTTTTAAAAAAATACATGCATTACAATTACCTTTCTATGGCTTGCCAAAACCATACGACAACAGGGTGCTGATCGTGATATCCTCCTCTGTATTCGGTGTTTTGTCTCCAATCTGCTAGGTCTATTTCGGCCGTACCTGCCATGACTAATTCTAGTTCTTGAGCATCGAAAACGCTGACTAACCTCGGGTCTACTACTTCGTAAAAGCCGTGCACTAGGGATTCTGTTTGCTCTGCTACTCCACGTTCCAATCTCCATCGAACGATTCTTTCTAAATATTCCTGAAAACGAGTTTAATATAGATAATTTTAGAGTTTACTTCAAATTAGAAATTAGATTCCAATCAGATTAAATCATCATAAGTGTCATACAGAGTGCTATCAATTGAAATAGTTTAATGTTGCGACTTGTGCCTTTTCTTTGTATGTAGATTTTATTAGCCTCTATAAAAATTGCTTTCTGCCAGATTCCCAACAATGTCTGACAGTCATTTTTTAATGGTGACTCAGAACTATTTTGATAGACAGTGCTTATACTCTAATAGTTTTTTTAGATTTTCAGTTTATTTTAAAAATAACAATTTAGCCATTTTATACACTTCCAGTGTATGCGGGTTTTAATCCTAACAAAAATTGTTTCATTTTTTTGATTTATTTGTGCACACCGTAAGTAATTAGATTTTTGAATTATCCAATTATTATTCATATTGGTTTAGTCTAAAAAAAATTATTTTGTATCTTTAACTTTTTTAAACAATTATATAAATCAAATTTTGAATTATCCAATTATTTAATTTTTTAGCTATTATTTGTCACTTTTCTCCTTTTCCTCTTTAATTGGTTTTCCTGTTATCTGGACATTATTGTCTCTTCCTCTTTCTTTGTCTTACAACTTTTATGTAAGTTTCTCGACATTTTAACTTATTTGAGAAAAACTGTTCAATATTCTTGCCTAAATTTTTAATTTCCATTTTACTGTATGTTTTATTTTTAACACTTTTTTTTAAATATTACAGTCTTAAATATTTCACTTTTTCTGTATCTTTAATTTATTATTACTTAGTTTGTTTGATCTGGTTGGCTTTGCTCAAATTTTCACCTTTTTCTTTACTTTTAAACTTTTATTTATTATGTTTATTTTTTTGAAATTAGCACTATTTTATTTCCAATTCTTGGTATGTTGGCTCAATTTGTAAATGTTTTAGCAGTAAATATTTACCTGCAAATATTTAAATCGCTCAGTTATTTTATCAAATTCATAATTTGTTGATTATAACATTTTTATTCTTTTTTAATTTTTCATTTTTGTGTCCTTTCCATTTTCATAGTATTAAAATATTTGTATTTCCCACAAAATGTCAATCAGATTCAATCAGGATGAAATCAAAAGCTTAACAAAAAAATTACATTGAAATAAATAATTCATGTCCAGGCTTAGTCATGTAAGGTGAACCTAGGATAATAAATAAAAAAGATACACCATATTGCTTTTCCTGTATTTGCTTTTTTGCCCTGTTCACAATTTTTTATACAGTCAGAAATGTACAAGATTCTTAAATCATTTTTTTAAATAGAACATCTTGTATATTATTGATTTTTTGTATTCTATAAAAAAATATGTACGTGATGTAAGTCAAATATGTAAGAAAATATGTACAAACCATACAGAATCGCTTTTCTAGAGATCAAGATCATAAAAATTACTATTGGCATTTCAGATTTTCCTCGTTTCTGATTTTCAGTAAACTGTTAGAATGTAATAAAACACTGAATAAAAGTCGATCCCCGTATTATCAATTATTATTAAATTGGTAATTTTATGCGATTATTTAGGTGAGTAGATGTTTATTTGTTTCAATTGTTTTATTTCTTTAAAATAAATATTACCAAAGTTTTGATAATTTTTTTAGACCCTGTACTCCCAAAAATAATTTTTTTTGGTAGTCCTCTCAAGTTCCTAAAACTTTTGTATATTTTTTGTTTCAATTAATGTATGTCAATGGTTTTGCTCTATGTGGAAAATTTTCAAAATCGTTCAAAACCTATAAATCCTGGATTTTTATTATAAAATATTTACAAAAAGGAAATTGTTCTATACCTTTTTGATAGGTAATTTGTTCATAAATCAAACATTTACTTTTTTCTGAAAGTACAAATAACACAAGTCTGTTTTAGAGTAACGAAAACAATGGGGTTAATTTTAGTTAGATTTATATGAATTATATGGGTATTTTTTTATTATTGTTTCTTTTTCTAATTCAACTCATACAACTTTTTCCTACATATTTAAGACATATTCGTTCTTTTGTCTTCCAACAATTGACAGTCATTTTATAATGGTGGTATACTTACTATTAGGAAGGGCAAAAATCATTAAACTCTGAACTATTTTTATTGACAGTGCTTATTCTTAAATAAGAATACGTATTGTAAATATGTATTAAAATTGTGAATTTTAAAGCTTTTAACACTTTATGCACTTATAGTGTATGCAGGTTTTATTTCTAACACAAATTGTTTCATTTTTCTGATTTATCTATGCACATCGTAATTAGATTTTTGAATTATCCAAGTATTATCATATTGTTTTAGTTTTGTATTAGCTAATTTTTGGCTTCTTTTTTTAATTGGGTTTTGTTTCCTTTTTTTCGGTTTGTTTAGATTTTCAAAAATTTTTTTTTCAATTTCTGTTCACCAACTCAAATTTTAAATCTCTTAATTGTAAATATTTAAAATTTGAATAACTTACTTATAATTACGTGGGTGATTTTTATTTTTTCCATTCTCTATTTGTCATTCCTGCGAAACAACATTTTATCATTTGTTAATTTTTATAATTTTTTTTATTTTATAGTTTTAATTTCAACCTTTTGAAATCTGATATAATTAATCCTTAATTTTCGTCGATATTGGAAGTTTCTTTTTTGTGTTTTTAGTTAGTTTTTCTTTTCTTTAAAATGTTTTTTTCTGTGATTTGAACTTATTTGACTTTTGTTCCTTATTGTTTCACCTCTTTCTTTGTCTTACAGCTTTTGTTTAATTTTCTTGACATTTTAACTTATTTGACAAAAACTGCCCAATTTTCTTGCCTAAATTTTTTATTTCCATTTTACTGTATGTTTTACTTTTAACAAAATATAAATTGTTTGATTTTTGCTGAGTTATGTTATACACTTTTTTGATATTACAGCCTTAAATATTTCACTTTTTCTGTATTTTTAATTTATTATTACTTATTTTCTTTTCTTTTAAAATTATCTTTTCTGTGATCTTAGTTGACTTTGTACTTTATTGTTTGTTCAAATTATCACCTTTTTGTTTACTTTTAAACTTTTATTTATTTTTCTTGAACTTAGAACGATTTTATTTCCAATTCTTAGTATGTTGATTCAATTTGTAAATGTTTTGGCAGTAAATATTTACCTGCAAAAATTTAAAGCACTCGGTTATTACTATTTATCAAATTCGTAGTTTGTGGATTATAAAATGATTATCACCTTTTTTAATTTATCATTTTTTGTGTATCTCTTACATTTTCGTAGTATTAAAATGTTTGTATTTCCTATAAAATGTTGTCATTTATTAGTTTTTATTTCCTACAAAATGATTTATTCATTTTTACGCTATACATTTTTTTGTTTTAAAGCTTTAATTTCGATTTCCTAGTTTTTAATTATTGATATTGAAATTTTACTCCTTTCAATAACGAATTATTTAATCACCCAAGCTTTAAACAAAATTTGCATACGAAATTATCAAAAGTCAATTTTGTTAATATTTTATTATCTTGTCCTTTTGTTTCTATAAGTTTTCGGCCTGTTCGATTTATACTTACTTGCCCGTTTGTATTCTTTAAGGTATAATGAGTTCTTACATTTTGCTGTATTACGGTTTAGTGTATTTTTGTTCAGAATATAAAATTTCTACATGAAATTGAAAATTTTAATTTTTGTTTTTAACCATCGCAAAAATATATTGAGTAGTTCCCAAAAATATGTGCGAGGAAAAAAAGATGGTTATTGTTTTCGAAAAGTCCATAACCATCAGAATCTGGCACGAAACAATATTGAAGTAAAATAAAAAATCAATAGGACATTGGCATGACCTTGAAAACGTAATCTGAAGGTTACCATCTTAATAGATTAACGTTAGGATTTTATTTTATAAAATAAATTATTTCATCGATATCTGATGAAATTTTCACTTTTACAAATTATGTTTCAATGATTGTATAAAATAAGGACCTAATTATTCAATGGAAAGGCGAAAACAAAAGCAGTGATAATGAAATACTTTTAAAAACAGGTCAAGTACATTGATTAATATTGGAGGTTCACTTTGTCTAGGTCACGTTTTTTTACTCCATAAAAGCAATAGTGAACTTTAAATGATTTCAACTGCTAATTTGTAGCGAAAAAAGTGAAAAAATGGAATTATTATCCTACCTTTTTATTCTTCTCAGTAACTGGTACATTTCTCCCTCCAGGTTTCAGCTCCCTTTCCAGTACTTGTCCGAAAACTTCCTCAGTAACAGCGAACGTTAACTCCAGCTCTCCCTGCCCAGATACATCGTGATCCTTGATCCACTGAAGCGACTGATGAAACTCAAAGTCTAAACTCTCCAAGTCGGATAACGCCACTGGTAGCCTCAAGAGAGCTTTGTAGAATGGTCTTGTAAAGAAAGCGTCTAATAAATATTGATGGACTAACGCCAAACCCAGTACTCTGCCACTAAACCTAAACCTGCAAATAATTAGTAAAAATTAAAAAAAAACTGTTTGATAAAACCAGTCGGGGAAGATATTACCAATCGTGGTAGTTGTCAACAAATGCAGACATGGGAGATACTTGGACGGTATACGTGTCGTTAGCAGAATATTCAAATAGGCCATAATAGGGATTGAATAATTCCCTGGATAGTAAAAAGAAGAATTCCCTAGAAGGACCTCCGTAGTCTAATCCTTCTTCGTTATCCCAAACTACGCAGAGTTTGCCCTTTTGGAGCTCCTTCTTGTTGGCACTCATGATTTTTCTAAAGGCATCTTCTAATAGGTGTTCTCTCCTAATATTTAATCTACAGGAAAAAAATATAAGTAATTAAGTAGACAGAGCCATTATTGAACACTGTGACAAATTATTCTAGCATTTTTGGTGTTTTATTGAAAATCGTAAGGTACTCACTTAAATTTTCCTGGTCCTTGACCGTAACCCTTACTCTCTAATTTTCGGTAGAAATTCCTGAGTTTCGTTTCAAAGTCACGTCTGTGAGGCGCAGGTGCTCTGTGCCTACCCAAACCAGGTGATGCCACTGGTGAAGCTTGAGGCGAACTTCTGTTATTTTGAGCTGTATTTGTTGAGGTGACCGCAGGAACATATGACATAATTTCTTGCTCGAACAAGCTGCAAACAAAAATAGATTGTGAGAGGTCACAATTCATTTCCAGATTGACAATAAACACCATAAGGTTTCGTATTGATAGTCAATTATAATTATAAGGGATACTATTATTTAGAAGATTTGTATATTTTTATTCTCTTACGGCTTCCTGAATATTGCATTTCTAGCTCCCAACTGACAGTAATAATAATAATAAATATTACTTAAATATTATTATTTTCGAAACTTTTAAATCTTAACAGCGATGTAACTTCAGACTGCATTTCGGCTTATTTTTAAATTACTGCTTATTTTTAAAACGAATTTTTAACAAATTTTAAAACTGCATGATTATGGTAACATTTGGCAACCTTGTAGGCTATGAATCAGAAGTATCTTCCTGCGATGATTTGTTAAGCTGCTTTTTAACTATCTTCAAAATCTTCCACCATTGTAATCCATCATCCATATTTAATCGTTGAAAATCCGTTTTCTGGGTTATTATTTTACGTATATTAGTTTCAAAGTACAAACAGACTGGATAAATAAAAAAGATAAATGTTATATAAAAAAAGATAAGTACTTTGAGGTTTCTTTTTCGTGTTTAAAGTTGGCCAAAGTAAGGAAAATTCTTCCAGCTTCGCAACAAAAATAATTCGACCAAAGTACAAATAATGAATTTTGCAATATTTTAGCTGTGTAAAATATGCCGTTTCAATTTATTTTGGGATCTTCATAAACTATCAAAAAGGCGACTTCCTTTCTTACTGATAATAATCCTACGATATTAGTTTAGATGGTGAGTGGTGCAAATTAGTTCCAATACATTAAAATTATTGAACTACTTAAACCTTAAAAATACAACAGAGGCAATTATACTATTTTCTTTGACATGTAATCTATTGCAAAAATGGACAAATGAATTATTAACTATAGTAAAGGAACTTTTTGGTGAATTACCAAGGAAATAAACCAACTGAATTATTAACTGTTTACCCATAAATGAATTTTTGATCTTCCGGTTGAATGCTTGGAACTTTTTTTCCCAGAAATTAAATTTAAGTGTAACTTCACAACGGAATATTTTCCCATTAAGCGCGTGAATTTTAGATCGATTGTAACTAATGACGCAAATTTACAGAAAAAAATTACTGAAATACTGAATTTGTCGTCCATCACAGCACCCAAGCTATTAATCGTTGGAAAATTACAGAAAATACAGGGTGTTCCAAATTCGATGCTCACCATTGGTATCTTGGAAACGGTAAGAGCTACAGACTAGGTTAAATGGAACAATATGGGTGTTCTTATCTAAGCTGTTCAGACCTTCTTTTGTTTTTCCAAAAAAGTGCATCGGCATATTAGATATCCTGCAAAAACTGAAAATTGTCATTTTCTTCAAATGTGAATATTTTCCATATTATTTATCGTGTCAAAAAATTTCACGGAAAAGTTGTAGATATCAAAACATTCTGTAGGATAGATTATAAAAATATTTTTTACCTTGCACCAGTTTCGAGATATTTTCGAGACGCAAAGTAGTATTTTTTTTAAATGGAAACCATAGTTGATTTTGACATTGTTAAATTACTTGATTTTGAGAAAAATCTCCACTGAGCGCGGTATAGCAAGGGGCACCGTGCATCGCATTTTAAACAAAAATAAATTTGACCC
>JAWQRJ010001887.1:0-14711 GCA_033557515.1 Diorygopyx duplodentatus | reverse complement strand
AAATTGTACTATCAAGTCTCTCCCTGTCATAACTTTGGAACAAATTAACCTATTCTAATTTATTGCACATCAAAAGAAAGCCGAAAGAATAAGTTTTGTTAATAAATTGTAATACGAACGAATAAAATCGCAAATAAACAATCGCTTGATTTGAAAATTGTGTTTTTGAAAATCATTAATAAGTATCAAAATTGTACTACCATGTCTCTCCCTCATAACGTTTAAACAAATTGACCTATTCTAATTTGCTTTGCATCGAAAGATAGCTAAAAGAACAAGTTTTCTGACAGTTCATAACACGTTTTATAACAAAAGATTAAAATAAGCAAAATACTTGTTTGAAAATTCTGTTTTCGATAATCTTACATAAGCATCAAATTTGTACTATCAAGTTTCTCCCTAACATAACTTTAGAACAAATGAAGCTATTTCAATTTATCTTACATCAAAGGAGTGCTAAACACATTGATGAACTAAAATTAGTTTATTTATACGTGGACCGCAAAAAATTTTTTTTAGTAATGGTCCGTGACTAAATCAGTTGAGAAAGGCTGCTTTAGATGATTTCGATTTCATAATAAAACATAAAATCTTATTCAAGTATGTTATATGTTGTTTTAGACCCTTTTTTCTAAAACTATAGCATCTGTTACAATCATCAAAATTACTTGAAATTCAGTTGGAACCATGTCAAGGATGTGTGAAAGGAAAGAATGTTATCATCCGTGAATTAATTTCTAAAGATAGTAAACCTTATTACGTTAAACTAAACATAGTTTTTTGGATTTGGTATGGAGAGAGTGCCTCAAGCCATGTTTAACTTAACATATACGTGATATTTCTTCCTTTAATTCTTTATGATTTTCTTCAAAAATCGTCAGAAAAATTGTATGTTTTCGCCTATTTCTAACCATGAGAGCAGCAGGTGGCATCTAGTGTTTAAATGAGGAACTCCGACTTCTAGGAAATTGGGTCTTATTTCTACTAATGCCATAAGGCTAATAAATAAATCCAATATAAAAGCCTGCTAAAAAAAATCAGGACTAAAGCAGAAAGAGCAGAATGTGTTCAGGGTGGTAAAGTAGAATTTCAAATACTTCAGTAACGATTCTTGTGACTGATTCTTCATACTACTGAACTGAAGAAGGCCGTTATAAGACTAAAGGCTCCAACACACAGAACGCGGTCTGCCCGCGCGTCAGCCGCGACCTCTGTATTGTTTAATAGTGCATCATCCTGGTTAAACAGAAGGCGGCCTACTGTGACGGCACTATCAAAGGTCCTTAAATGCCTTTGATTCCTTTAAATCCTATAAGGGAATCGTAGGTTCCCTTATAACATCAAAAGGCGTTTTCGAAACATCAAAAACGCCTTCGTGCTAGTTTTTTTTAAATATTTATTTGCCAAAAGTTGCACCGTTTCAAGATTAAGTGAGAGAAAGTCGTGTGAGTGCTCCACACCCACTCAGTTTTTATATAATATATGTAATGAAAATTTCTGTAATTACACTAAATAAATCTATGCATACCTTTTCATATTGCTCGTTGGCATCTTGCACAATAGTCTCTATGTTTTGCTGTTCGGTGCACAATTTCTCATCCAATTCTTTTACGTTACGAATAAATTGATCTGTTATCTGAAATTACAAAAAAACAAAACTTATAGGAAATTTTCACAAATGCAATTTCACGTACCTCAATCATATCGGCTTGCAAGAATCTGCTTTCCCGAATTTTCAATTTCTTCAGATCTGGTCTCATAGCTACTTTTGCTGATATCTTAGCATTTGTGCTGTCTACAACAGTTTGCAGTTGGTATTTCTCGTGACTAAGCTCCATATCCAGCTTTGCAAACTCCTCTTCCATTTCACATTTCCGCACGTTTGTTAAATGATTACTGTTCATTAGCGTTTCTTTCTCCTCTGTCATAGCATCCCAATCAGACTTGGAACAAGGTTGATCTTTAGCTGCATCTTTTAACTTCATTTCAAATTCGTCTTTTTCTTTAATAACTTTTTGCAAGTATGCCACCTTCTGTAGAAGTTCTTGGTTATCTCGGTAAGATGCTTCTTTTTTTAATATCACGTTTGCACAGCAATCGTTATAGTTCTCTGTTTCTTCCCTCAAATTTTCCAGGAGTGCATCTCTGTCTTGTGTGGCCAAAATAAATCTCTCTTTCAGTAGACCAAGTTCTTCTACTAGAAGGTCCTCCTTTTGAATCGTTTCTGTGATGTCATAATTATTACCATCGCAGACTAGGTCTAAAAAAAATGCAGCTATATACATTGGGGCAGTCTTAAGATTTACTTATTTAGGTTTATCCATAGCATTTAACAAACTGATTGACTATTAGACTTCAGTCTATTGTACTGACTAATAAACTAAAACCATTCAGACTATAATCAACTGTTCAACATTTTTTGTATAAAATGTAATTAGCAAAATGTGATCACATTGAACTCTCTTGCAAAGGGGTCCAATTGTAAGGGGGCCACACTGCATATGCCGTCATAGATTTTCAAAATTTTAGTATGATTTCAAAGTTGTTTCATAGCGATGAACATAATAATTGAATGCTTACCACGGTAATCTCTTTCAAATTCCTCCTCAGGTGGTACTGCATGTTTGTCGGGATTGTTGAACAAAAAATACTTCTTGGTAGCATACGACAATGCCAAGTTAAACAGCTTTATTGCAATAGGATTTGCAGAGGGCGGTTCTAAAATTTTACTGGTGTTCCGTATCAGCTCAACGGTGTCTACTAGCCAGACCCATATTGTCAGAATGTACGTAAAATTCAAAGGTACAGTGGGTGATTTCAAACACGACAGCTTTACGCTACCAGGAAATTTGTACAGTTTTAGGGAGTCAGCAATGACCCCTGCATTGTTCGCTTTTGTGATGTTAATCCGGTAATCCAGTTGTTTAAACAGGAGATCCATGGAATGTATGTAAACTTGCGAAGTCAGCGGTTTCAATGTTGGCATTGCAGGGTCCAGTTCCAATAAAAAATGTTTGACACGAGATAGTTGTGTACTTAACCATTCCTTGTCGTTTATTGGATATTTTGAACTAGAACCAGTTAACCTAAAGGTTGGAGTAACTGAAAAGTTTAATGTTAAAATTCGAGATATTGTTATAACCATCATAGACAGATCACGATAGTAAGCAAAATAAGCTAGTTACCACTCTTTTCTCAGTTGGTCTGTCATTTATATTGCCTTTAAACAAACCACCTTACCTGCTGTTATAAATTTGTGCGTTTAGAAGAATCGGTGAGGAATTTTGTTTCATGGTCAGCTACAAGAGTGAGTATAAATCAACATAAATGTATGCCTTTCGCTCGTGTTTGCATATCTAGAATGAAAGTTTAGAATAGGGAATATTTTGAAATTGATCTTGTGAACACATTGTCGACTAAAAAATACTATCAACCAACGGATAACCAACTTGTGATACATAACTAATTTAAAGCGGTTTGCATTTTAAGATCACCTGACTGAAATGGAAGGAAAGATACTTCTCGGAATGCACATATAAAAATGTCACTTCTTGGGTTGTGGTCACCATATATTTTTGTGTTGTTTTTCGATTATTTATTAATGAATTGGATTCGGTAAGTTTTTTAATTATTTTTTTTATATTTTTAAAAATATTTTTTAGGAATTTCTATTAACCCTTCGCAGTCCTATATCGAGGTGGACTCGACATCACGACATGCTTTTGAGATACCTTTGGTTTGCAAAGGGTTAATTTGCTTAAAAGGATTTCATTTTTACTGTCTATCTATGTATCATTTTTGTAACAATATCTCTTAAGAAAATAAACTTTGGCAAAATATTTATTCGAAGTTTAAACTTCAAAAAGGAGATAGTTCATATGTTTAATCAAACACAACTCTATAGAGAAACTTCACGATTAGAAATAATCGGTTTGAAAAATTGGCGTGTATTCTGCAATAACCTGTAACTTTGAAGTACGATTGGTCATTCTGGGTAAGTATGTTACATGATAATTAGATAGTATTACTACAGGCAGATATCTAAAAAGCACCTTGTGATTAATTGCACTTCTGCAATTGATTGTAATTTTTTACTTCAAATATCATTAAATAAATAGCACAAAGATCAAATGACAGAGGTAGTATTCTTAATAATAATATTGTTGTAACTATGAAAATAAAGTAATTTAATCCTACATGTTAAAAAAAATAATTAACCAGGTTCCGAATAATGAGATATGCGGTTGAAGTTTTGAAAAATTGTCATTTCTTGCAAAAAAATTGCAGTTTTCTCTTCATAAAATGAGAACAATTCGTCCTAGAAACCTGACTCTGGTCTCATCTCATAAAAAATGTTTTTGTCTTGAAGTTTTACAGTCATCAATTTTTTGCTAAAACTTAAATTGAATGATATTTAGTATTTTTCAGGTCAGGTCGTGATCCATGTCCTCAATTTTTTTTATTAGACTTTTTTATGAAAATGCATAAAAACATTGCAACATTGCAAATCTGTTTTCCAGATTTCGCTTTTTTATTTTGTACATAAAAAATGGTTTAGTTTAAAGTGTTTTCGAAAGTAAATGAGCAAAATCCAAATTGAAAATGCAGGAAATAGGAGAAAAAAGAGCACAGAAAGTATGTAAATGAAAACAAATAATGTTCAATTGCATTTTATTATTAAAGTTGTGTTATAAAAAGGAAACATGATAAAGAAAAGATTTTTTTATTATTTACAATTATCACATTAAGGTGGTAATGCCCTAAATAACATGGCTTTTGAAGAGTCAGGAAAAAAAATTCTATGCTCACACAGGTTGTAACCGAAACTGCCGTTGTTCTTCGTATTTCGTTAAACAGGAATTGAAGTCTTGGATTAACTTTATTCCCTTTTCAGCTGTGTAATTGACAACCTTAAAACCGTTCACTATTTTTTTTGCTTCCAAATAATGTACATTTTCACACCATACATCTGGATCAGTATTTAAGAATTTTATATTAATTTCAAATCTGTTCAAAAAAAATTATAGTTTGATGAGAAACAAAAAAACGACGTCTTTGTCCAATAAATGATCCACTTCTTTGAGACGTATTGTTGCTCTTACATCCCTATCATGATCAGCATCATCATCTTCTTCTTCTTCTTTAAAGGACATTAATTTTACAGTCATGCTTATTTTGACAGTTTTTTCCAAAGTATTATCGAAAAATGAAAATGCAACGTGCTTCGAGTTGAGATATCAAAGATGTTTTATCATTTTAGAGAGTGCCTTGACTGCAACCTCTTTATCAATTTTTCTGTACTCAACAAATGATTTTAATAGTTGTAGTAGTTGTATGTATTGATCATAAATAAACTAATGTCTCTAATACGTTTTCTCTCTCTAAATCTGTTAATGAAAATTGATCCCTGAACAGATATATTTTGAGAGAATAAATGGCCTTTACCATCCATCTGGCGTGACAATATAGCACCAGGTACTCTGAAAAAATGTCTTTTGCAGGAAGACGTCCTATAAAAATTAAACAAAGTTGGATAAATTCTTTATAATCATCCCTGGGCTGTTGGTCTTTTTATTGTTCGATAAGAAAACTTGGAATTTGGCCTGAATTACGTATTCTATATCTAATATTCTTATCTTCAATACCAGTTTTGTACTTTGTCTTATGCAGCTTAGACCACCAGTCTGATTTTTTTAAAAAATATTGAGGCCAGTGGTTGTGCCCAATTTACCCCCCCCCCCACAACTAATAAAAACTGCTACCCTCTCCACATTTTCTTCATTCAAAATATATGGAAGCAGTTCATATATGGAAACAACTCCGTCTGAATCAGAATTTTTGAATCTGTTTTTTTAAGCTCAACCCTTTGTTTACGAAATAGCTGTCTGCGGAGTCGTACTTCTAGTTAAAATTAAATTATGTGGGTCATGACCTAACGCCTTTGCAGTAGCTGATATTATTCGAACTGCGTCTCTATCAGAAATGCTACACCTATCTAATAATGAATACACTGCCCCAAGAAATTAACGCACCAATATAAAAAATTAACTGCATTGTTAAATGACCTAAAATGAGAAAATAAAAATAACTCTATATGAATGTACAATAACATAACATTTTAATTCACAAAAATTACTCAGGAATACACTGTTAGTAGAACTGTTAAACAAGAATTAATAAAAACTGAATATTTCTTCCAAACAAAATGTTGTGAAAATTTGTCAATTTCGGCTGTTTCTTTGGGCAGTGTATATTTATAGTTACAAAAAATTGTTCATTCTGTAACAATCGGGCCACCTCTATACTGGGTAGCATATGTTATTTAAAAAAGCGAGTCCTGCTATTTCGCTATTTCGACTACGCTCGAATCCACGAAAATTAAGTAAATTCATTTGTTTAACAATCTCCTTCAGGGGCACACAACAATATCTTTTAATGTAAGTAATACAAAAGACAAAAAAAATGGTCAAAAGTAATTAAATTATTTCTGTTGCCATTTTCTACTTACGAGGCCGATTTTGAGGATATGGATCATGAGCTGACCTGAAAAATACTAACTAACATTAAATCTAAGTTTTAACAAAAAATTGATGAGAGTAAAAGTTCAAGGCAACATCATTTTCTATGAAATGAGACAAAATCAGGTTTCTAGGACAAATGGTTCTCACTTTATGAAGGAAAAACTGCGATTTTTTTGCAAAAAATCACATATTTTCAAGACTTCAACCTCGATGAGGCACGGGTTAACGTTATCCAATTGAGCTGAAACTTTCTATGAGGCTGCTTTTTGTCGGAGTATAAATTTAAATATTCATTTACTGCCGCAGTTGAATTTCGATTGCACCTTATATAGGTAACAAACATATCCGTTTTTTCATAGTTTGAACACGCCATTATCAATGTAGAATATGGATAATTGACGGCAACTACAACTTATGACACGAGAGTCGTTTAACAATATTAGTGACAGATGTGTAGTCTTTTGTTTCAATCATGAATGGTGTGATGTGGTTTAAAATCTGTGTGGAATATGATTTTTCTTCGTATCTCCTAAACTATGAAAGATAAATACCTCCAACCTTATATCCTTGGAAAATAATTTAATAATGTTAATAGAAATTTCAAGATATTTTGGAAATTTCGTAACTTTATCTCGCATTTGACCCAAATTTCGTAAAAATCATTGTCAGTGTCAACAATTGAATTTAATTTCCCCCATTTGTTATCCGCAAAATCATAATCTAAACGCCTTTACGCCAAAGATGAACTAATGTCTTTGCATTCTAATAAAGTTTCTAACATACATATTATATGTGATATTCCATCTAGTAGCACAATCCAAAATTGGTATTTTAATATTAACATCTTTAAATTTCAACCTAAGAGATGGAATTCACAACTTTATACCAATTTCCGAGCATCAAATATGAATTCATTTAAATCACAGTTTTTAATAGAGTCTTTAATTGCTAGTTGCAAAACATGTGCAGCACATCTAATTCTGATAAGATTCAAAGTTATTATCAAAAAATACACCCTTGGTACTTGGAGTAGGTTCATCTTTTATATCAACTTTGTCTTCTTTTCGTTTTAAATGTAGTTCCAAATTTGCAGCATAATCTCCCTTTATAGAAGTGTTGCATATATTACACATACTTTTATTTTCTGTTTATTGGTTTACATTATCAGTAAATCTGCATGGTGAAGGTCACATTATGTCAACACAAAAATCAAAAACAAATTATCTTTCGTATAAGACGAGTTGTGACTACGCTATGAGAACCCGCAAACGTAAATGAAGAAAAGAAACAACTGAAGTGGAGAGTAAGTTTGTTTGAACATATACCTAACTGAAATAAACCGATTTTTTTTTCGATTCAGCTCAGGTTTTCGTTCAGACAAAAAAAAACGTTTTTTTCTAGTTTTCGGTTCAGTTCCGGTTCGAAGCCCTGGTGTTAAGGAACAAATATTAATTAATGATGAAAATGAGGATTACAGAAAGGTACTAAAGTGAAAAATCTGATCTATTCTAGATTTCCTGGTAAGGGAATTAGTCGCTCAAGCCTAACTGTTCAATATATAATTGGTTTTAACCATTAATTGTTTAGTAGAACAACGGTATGCAAACTTACTTGGACGACACACTGGGGTGGAACTTAAACTTGCACAACTTCTAGATCGTTTGTTGGCGGAGAACAACTGTGGAGGAGCTAACGTAGAACCTCTGTTCGCACTGGAACTCCGCTCGTTACATTTCTTTCCGCTGCTGAATTGCTTGCTACATTAAGGAAATCGGTATATTTGAAAAATTAAATTACTTTTAAAAAACCTTTGCACTTTTTCAGCACTTACCTTGAAGAAATTCTAGACTGCCTTCCTATGGGAATATGCGATGGTCTTGCATTGCTAGGTACTAGTAAAAATTTTGATTGATCCATAAATCACGTAGTGGAGGATACGAATGACTGCGGTATAATGAATTTACATGCAACGCGGTTAGAAAACACACAGAAAACAACATGTGGAGACGACCGATAAACCCGTAAAAACGTTAGCTGGTTTGATCCGTCGATAAAACCGGTAGGTAATACATTTAAATTTTAATTCTACTTGTCAAATATAGGTGCCACAGGCGCAGTGTTACCAACTTCATTCACCATAACAAAAGTGAACCAGTGCTCCACCAGAGAAATGCTGTACTATACCATGTTATCTGTTTTATTTCTTATTTTCATTTATAATACTTACGTAGAACAAAGAGTTATATCCGTTTTTGCAAAATATTTTTTAACTTTAAAATTATTTCAATAGGCAACTTAATATGCGCCGATTGCTTCATGATGCTTTATTGTGTTTGGTTATTACAAAATAAGATATAGATAAGATATTATTATTGCAAATATATGAATATTTTATCAATATTTATTTTCACCTTCACAAAATAATTATTACTTAAGTATAAATAAATAAGTGTAAACAAACAATAAATATTACATAAAAAGTCAAGGAACGAAGTTTTTGAATTCTGTCTTCAATTTGTTGGATTTGTTGACGCCTAAATTAACAAGTTAAAACATAATATTTGGGTCTGATTGGTGTCTAATTTAAGATGCTCTCCAAAACACGGTGAACTGAAGATGAGAAAGAATGATGAAAGATCCCCAAGCCATTAGCTTTTAGAGGATTTGAGATATCTCTTTGCATTTTGATGCTATTTTGCGCAAATATATTCAGTCAGTTACAAAAATAATGTTTTGCTCAGAAAAAACGACTTAAGTTAATATGACGTCATTATTAAGTTAATAATGGTGATGAATTTATAGTTCTTTGCCACCGAATTTTGTAAACTACAGTGTATTATTATGCATAAAATCGAAGTAGGTCATTGTCAAGTCGATTAATTTCTAAAGATGTCAAGTCCGTACAAGCTCACGTATTTTCCCATAAAAGCGTTGGCCGAACCAATAAGATTTCTTCTGAAATATGGAGAAATAGAGTTCGACGACCACCGTTTGGACATTTCACAATGGCCGAACATCAAAGACAGTGAGTACTGCGGATGACTTAGTTATTATAATATACACCTACCTTATGTGTCTGCCAAAATTTAGAGATGCCATTCGGGCAGGTGCCAGTGTTGGAAATGGATGGAAAAATGGTCCATCAAAGTGTGGCTATCAGCAGATATCTGGCTAAATTAACCAATCTGGTTGGAAACAACGACTTGGAAAATTTAGAAATCGACGCGATTGTGGACACCATCACGGATTTCCGCTCAAGTAAACGGGGACTCTTGTTGTTATTGGTGTTATTATATTATTTGACTTTCAGAAATAGCCGTTTACAATACAGAGAAGGATGAAATAAGAAAAACTATATTGAAAGACAATCTAATGAGAGACTTGATTCCGTACTATTTAACAAGATTTGACTCGATCACTGCAGCAAATGACGGATACCTGGCCCTTGGCCGCTTAACCTGGGCTGACATTTATTTCGTCAGCCTTCTGGATTACTGCAACGGCATACTCAAGAAGGACATTATCGCCGATTACTCTAATCTTGTAAAGTTGCGTGAGCGAGTCATAACAATCCCAACCATAAAGCAATGGCTTATGGAGAGGCCCGATTCTGAATACTGAAATACGACAGATAATCTTCATTATAACTTTTTATCGTGAATAAAATTATAAAGCAGCAGGGAAATTAGCGAATGTATATATTTTTCTCGAACAGAATTATACACTAACGCGAATAACAAGTACTCAAAGAAGTATAATCTTAAATGTATAACCAGGCTAAATACCAGGAGCTTCACCATGGTTGGGTAAAACCTGTATTAATTATTTTCTGGGCCATTTGCTAGGCCCAGAAAAGAATTAATACATCGCACGAACATAACAGAGTTTATTATTCTTTCTGTGGTGACCCCCTATGGTGAAGGTTATCAGAATCCCGAATAAATTTTGTAGCTCCCTTACTATTAAACACGCTAATCTTGTATGTATGTGTGTATGTATTCCCCAGATTTGGAGGACGGCTTTAAGTCGCCGGCCGATATTTACAAGATTACAATAATCCGATGCCAGGAATCGATTAAGATATGTTTCTAGGTTCACTAAAATCATTTTATGTCGTAAATAAATAAAATTGTGGGGAAAACCGCGGGAAATTGATTGAGATATGTTAATCCCGGTTACAAGTATTCTTTCAAGTGCTGTTTTACAAGTCCCATCGAAGAAAGATGGTACCCGATTATTTATTAACCAAGTTTTTGTTAACTTTGAGGTTTCCTTTTATCAGAAACGGCAATGGTATTTACGTTACTACCTTTTCACAATCTTTTGACTTGATCAAAATAAACACAATTTCCGTTTTGCAATTTTATCTGAAATTCAGCTGCTCATGCTCCAAATGTTTTCATCACGCTTTCAGTATGCCTTCAGTACAAACTTTTTACTTGTTTGGATCCTATGATTATAATCATAAGAACTGTGTACAGAATTTTTGAATATTTGCTTGCGTTACAACATGTGCTTTCCCTGGATAGGTATTTCTGCGCAGAAAGAGTAAACTTCTTAAGACAATCCTTCCGCGGTAGAAAACTAAAGTGTTTTGAAAAATGTAGCCTTAATAGTATATTTATACAACGATCATTTAATGACAACATTTTCGATAAGTGTGTCATGTGTAGCCATGAGCGTCGTAATGAATACGAGTGTCTTAATGGCCATTAAATGAGAGTTGTATACGTTATTTTTTCTACGAGTAGATATTTTTCTACGACTAATGAAAAATAAGCATTATTTTCAAAATTTATTAATCATAAGTTACAACTGAATTGTATCATAAGTGAGACACAGAAATGTCAAAAGTCTGAAAAATTATTCGTCTTGATTTATAATTACATTCTGGATGGTACAATTATTAAAATACAATTGCGGTGCTGCTGACAGTTTTGTACTAGTACCGGTGGATGCCTTTGTTGATGTTGACGGAATAATGTTTATTGAATTGTTGGTTTGACTGTATTCAATCGAATTTAAAATTTCCTATGTGGACCTTATTTTGAATTGATTCTTCGATGCAGTTTTCGGCCACTGTTGTGGATTTCCATCCACCGTGCCTTTTTAGTGAAGTTATGTCACCGCCAGCATCAATTAATATTGTGACAGAACTGCGGCGAAAGCAGTGTCCGGTGTATAAACTAGGATTTGGAAGGTTTAAGTAAATAGCAATTTATTGTCCCATGTTTCCAAATTTGTTGATTCCTACGTTTTGTACACTGCATTTTCCGTTTAAGTAATTGATAAAAAAGATGGGGTAATTCAATTTTGTGGACGAAGATTCATGTATTTCTTGCAAATGTTATAATATTTTTCTATAACTGCGAATTTTCGTGTTATCTTCGTCTTTGTATCTTTAATTGTGACTAAAAGGGTTGATCCATAATCATTTACACCCTTAAACTCCACTTGTGTAACTAATGTCTTCTACAAGCTCCCATAATACCAAAGATAGATGTCACCTTCGACAATAAATATTTAACATCTAGGGCTTCCCCAAGAAATTGTTTTATTTCATTTGTAGAAAATGTGTTAGCCTTTTTGGATTGATAGTTTTCAGATTTTCTCATCAATAAGGTGTGCAATTTGGGAAACTTCGTTATGTCAATTTTATGTTTAATAGAAAGGGTAGATTTCAAGATTGAATAATCTGTCCGTAAGCTTTATGATTTTAATTTTTCAAATAACTCATCAAAATAACCAATCAAAACGTTTTCTGAAAGACTACTATCCTAATTCTTGCTTCTCCAATCCATAAATTGCGAATAACATTTTTCATATGTCTTCATTGATTTCTTAGGCAATAGATTATTTGCTATTCTGTTAGCTCGTTCTATGTCAGGTGGAGTTAAATTTTCATTTTCATTCTCACTATCACTCATTTTCACAGATTTTAGCATCAAAAAGCACAAATATTGTAAAGTAGCCCCTAGATCAGTGATCAGTGACAAAATTTGACCAACTTCTCAGAAAGGTTCGCCACCTTTTTGAGAAGTGGGTCAAATTTTGTTTATTATTTTTTTTAGTACTCGCTCGTGAGAAATTAGTAAAAAACTACTTTTTTTTGGTTCTCACTTTTAAAATCCTCTAAAAAGTTTACGTTTCCTTTTTGCTTTACAACTTTTACTTTTGCAAGTGAAGAGCAAAAAATAAAATGGTCGACGTCGAAAAATGGATATCAATGTGGTGATTCTACTGATAGATTTCACAAAATTCATTGAAGAAAACAATTTTCACAGGAATATGTGGACCCAAACATCGTTAAAAGAGCATTAGCAAGTTTCTTTCAAATCCTTAGTAAAGATGTCAAGTTTAATCATAAACATTTTAATAGTTTCAAACATCATTAAAACAATTTGTCCATTTCCTTGAAGTTTTTTATTCAGTTCATTAAAATGCTGAGTGATAAGAAAGTCGCATAAGAACATTAAATCATTTAACCAATCTATATTTTAAAATTCGTCAAAACTATTGTTTTTTTCATTCAAAAAGAGCTTAATTTCTTCTAGCAAAATGACAAACCGATTAAGAACTTGACTGCAACTGAGACCTCTTGCTTTTGATTAAGACCTGTGGCGTTTATAAAGTTTGATGACTTTTATTACAACTGTCATTACATTGGAAAATGTTTCTACCCCTTGCTTCACACATAGCTGGTGTATATAAGTATATATATATATAACTTGCTGGTGTATTATACAGTGAAATTCAATCAGAGAATATGTAACATTTTGCTTAAGATACTCAATAAACCAATGTTTTCCCCCACCATATTAGGTGCACCGTCTGTTGTTACAGCAACAATTTTCTGTAGGTCAATATCCGTTGCTTTAAATGCAATACCAAAGTCGTTATGTATTTGTGAAAAAATATTTCTTTCTAATTATATTACTCGATCTTTAATTGTGTTGCGCTTAATACTTTTTATACGCTTTATAATGTTTTTTTACGGGGGATATTATGTACCCTCTTTCCACAAGAATAACGTGATAAAACTGTTAGGTATTGAGAAAACACTTTGAACAAAAACCGTAAATTAGTTACACAATAAGATGTTTGTGGTAAAATAAGGCATTTACCGTATTAAAAATTCATTTTTCGCGGATGTTACAGCCGATTTTGATGAAATTTAGCACGTTTTCTTTATACGTCAAGTAAAAACCTTTGAAGGGGTTTGTAAGGGGTAAAAATTGGGGATGGAAAGTATATTTTCACTAATATGTCGAAAACGAAACTGTTAGCGATTTTTTTTAAATATTAATAAGTATTCTTTTTAAAAAACTCTGTATCGATGTTACGTGGAGTAAATTATCCTTATTTTCTTTAACACTCGATTACTGCCCTAAAAAAATACGTTATTGCTGTTGTTGCATCTGTGAGATACAACAACAGTATGTTATTTTTATTCGACATATTGTTGATAATAATGAAAGTCATGAAAAAAATGTTTTAGACACAGGGATTGTTTACACCATGTAATAGCACATGTTATAACTGCTATTATCAAACAGATATCACATGTTGGCTTCTCACACGAAAAGCAAACTTCCACTGGATTTTCAAATTGTTCCGACCTCTTCTCTATACTGTATATCCACTTGCAAACCATGCATACTTAAAAAACATTGGTAAACCGAGGAGAGGACAGCTGATTGTGCGTTAGGAATTGCAATTTTAAAATGTTGTCCCGTTGATGAAAATTGACATCAAGTTGGTAAAAAATAACCTGATCAGAGAATCTTCTAATAATTTTTTTTCCATATTCTAAAGCCAAATACATCAAGAGGCTGTATTTGACCTGTTGTCCCTGCCGGTAGAGACAGATGTTTAAAATTAGTATCTGATGGAACTACGTCACTAACAATTTCACGACAGTGGCCACTCCAAGAATCCAATAATAGTAATGATTTGGATCCAATATTTGGAAAATATACATTTTGTAGCCAATTCTTCGTGTGTTCTGAAGTCAGCTTTCCAGACTTTGATGCCAAAACGAATATATTATCTGCTTTGAACATTGTATTTGCTACCCTCGGTCCAAAGGTGCCAGAGGTTTCTTTTGACACAATTAAAAGTGGCGAAAGAAGTTTTCGTTGAATTGAAGTTTCGGTTGAATTGTGTAGCTATGCGTTGTAGATGACACCG
>JAWQRJ010001886.1:0-14712 GCA_033557515.1 Diorygopyx duplodentatus | reverse complement strand
AATGCCTTATTATAACACAAACATCTTATTGTGTGACTAATTTACTGTTTTTCTTCAAAGTATTTTCTCAGTGCCTAACAGTTTTATCATTTTATTCTTACGGAAAGAGGGTACATAATATCCCCCGTAACTTCGCCGGGGGTGGTCTGCGGAGAATAGGAAAAAAACACGTAACTAATATTTTTAAACGTATTATATGTATAGTTAACGCCGCCAAAATCGATGCAGTCGTTTTTAAATTATTCCAAATAACTAGGGGTGGTTTACCCCTTTTAACCTGCTAGTATATGTGTGATATATCAAAAGAAAGGGCTTCAAAAATGAATACAAGTTTGCATTTACCACATTTCGATAACAGTTTTCGTTCTCAAAATGCAAGGGACAAAAATGTCCCTCAATTTGCAACCCTTATTACTCGCCCCAGGGGCTTTTAGGGCACGTATAAAAATATTCATAAACCTTATTTTTATCCATTCTATCGCTGTACCAAATTACATCGAAATCGTGTGTGACACTTGTGACACTTCCCTTGTAAGTGTTACCACACTTGTGAACACTAAGTGTTACCACACAAATGTGCGAAGAATTTATTACAACTTATTTTGACGTGCAAAACTTAAATAATCTCATAAATTCATTTGAGATCAAAATTATTAAAAGAGGATTTGTCGAAAATGCAAAAAGTTTAATAGCTTCACGTGGAGGATATTAAAGCATCTCTTGAGCTAAATTATTCGGACCAGCGATCAGAAGATTGCTTATTGACCGATTTGATGCAAATAACCTCAACTCACAACGAAAATCCATATTCGCTAGGCGATAGAATTAGAACGTCTCTAAATTTACTATTGACTAAAGTAACTATGCTAAACGATCAGAATGAGCGTCTATTGAAAACATTTTTTTATAAGAAAACTGCGCTTTAGACATATTAAGGTGTTTGATAAAATATCGAGAGTATGGTGATTGTGTAATTAATAAAACGCCAGCAAATTTGGAAAGGGCAATGGCACAAGTATTAGAGAGGCAGAATTGGTTATACTTATGTCAAAAACCCAGTCAAATCAATAATTCAAGTTCCCGAAATCTAAATCAATGTTACCCGGCAATGAAATGACATCAATTCTAACGGGAAAGCAGTTATGTGCCAACTGTATAAGCGGCTTGCGCACAGCATCACCAATTCATTATGCAAATAGCCTCAGAGGTGTAATTATCTTAATTCGTATAAATAAAGAAGTGTGTAAAAGGCTATGAGTTATTCTTTTTAAAAATAGTGATCTGGAAGTTGAAAACATAACTTATATTGTATCTTTTTCATATTTAATAAGTTGTTATATATTATGTAAACACATTTTTTTATTGTACCATTCTCCAATTTTTTTAAAATAACTATTTTTGACAAAGACTGCTAAAAATGTAACACTTCCTTTAATAAATCATAACTCCTATCTCGATCTTTAGGGTAACAAATCAATTCAAAACTTTTAACATATTAGTGTATTACAAGCCCGTCGAACGGTGTGATTTTGAAACCACACGTTCACTGCCGGGTTAATTCTATAGTATATTATGTGCAGCTGTTATGTTTTCTGACAGATTGTAAGCATCCTAGACGTTCGCATCTGAGTATGGTGTTGCCCTCGAAACTAGTAACCCAGAATATAAAGAATAAAATAAAAACATCATTGGAACAAAAACAAGCTTGCTTTAGTTTCTATATCTGAAATATGCCAAATGAAAAATGGAGAATTTTTTCAGTCAGTCATAAAAATAATGAATAGCCTCCTCGATATTGTACGTTTTATCTTGAATCTCAATGGAATCTAGGGACCGTCAGAGCTACATAACTAATTCTAGGAGTCGGATGACGTTTGAAGTTCACTAGCTATGGGGTAGAGTTCATTAGCAACTTTCTAAAGTTCATCAGCAAGTAAAATTGCTGTGCACCAGATACAGTAGATGGTTATTTGCATCACATATCATACCGAATTGATGCTAATAATAAGACTTTACTAACAATAAGACATTACAACTCAGCACATTAAAAGCACCAAGAACACAAATATTTTCAAAAGATGTGGAATGCAAAAGAATGAAAAGGGGACGTTCAGGCATACATCCTAGAACTTTACTGGCAGTAGGTCGCGATAATAAGCAATTAATGAGTAGGCAGATAAAAGACATCAATAACTTTATTTCAAATACTAGGCACATTTTCATACACTCGTATGTTTATTTGTATTATTATGTTACTTGTATTTTAAAATGGAATGAAATCAATTTTATTAAAAATCCAAAACGACGATCACAGGATTATTTAGATTATTTAGACTTTATCTACACAAGCTTTTTTTAGAATGTCGGTAGGAAAATGTCTCCTAGTTTAATAAGTGTTTGGAATTTGCAATGAAAATGATGTTCTATTTGAAAAATCCAATCTCTGAATAGCCTATTTTTGGCAGACATCTGAAGTTATAAATATCACTATTTGACAGAGCATATCTTTGCCGTTTAACAATAATCCCAGCCATTGTAAAAGTTTGAAATAGAAGCTTCTCATTTTTTCCAGATAAACCGAATCTGCAATAAAAATTCAACTTTTGGAAAGAATGCACCTAATTTGGTCATAAACACTTTTTAGATTTTTATAAAAATTACTGTTTGCGTGTTCATTTACATTTAATGTTTTCTAGTGTTGGCAACTTCCAAATTATGTCTGCTGTCAGTGTGTATATTACGTTGAACGGTGATCTTCTTTCTTGCGTTGTTGTTGTACTTTTCTGGTACTTTCCGTGAATGGTCATTTATGTAAATGCTTCGGTATACTTTATGTGTCCATTTGTATTTCATTAACAGTTTTAATTTATTTTATTTGCATACTAAAATAGTATGGAAATATTGTTGTGCATCGATATTATTTAGATTGTTTTATCTGCGTGTTATTACCATGTCGACTGTACGGAAAATTGCGAATATGTTGGTTTTCGCTCAGAATCATACAACCTGCTTAATTATACATTCTACCATATACATTAACTTCGAATGAATTATAGAGAAGTTCATTGCTAATATATTTAGATATTATTATGATATATAACTTTTTACTTTGGAGTTCAATATTTTGAACCTGACAACTTTTACAATTTACAAAATGAAATACTGGCCAGACGTAGATTTTCATCATATACATTAATATAATATTAGTGGACATATAAATATGGACATTTACAACCTTAGATAAAAATAAACTTTATGTTCTTAAAACGCTTTTTGTATTATTTTGGACTTTTTAGTATTATACTTCATACTAATTCTCACAGCGGAACGGCAAGAAGTGAACTCCCACCGATTTCAATGAATTTGGGCTCTATCGATAGGTCATGTCTATGTATGAAACCCCATAAAGGCTTTTGTCTTGGAAACGCTTTGTTCGGGAGATAGACAGAAAACCGTTGAAGGGTTTTCTGTCTCTAACAATCTCTAACAAAGTTATCTCTTACAATAACTATCTAAACTGGAATCTTAGACTGTGATGGGTGTTCTCAGTATTAATGTTCTCAGAATTAAGCGCATTGTAAATCGCTTAGGCAACAGCTACTATCTATTATCTCTCGTTTGCTTGTTAAGTATGCAAACTAATAATTTAGCAAACTATTTTCAAAGTAAATACCGCACTGATAATGTTCTGTGCAGACTCAAAGCGTAAACAGCAATACAGATAACGCTACTAAAATACTGCACCTGAAATTGACCGGTTTGGTCCGAACATGTTGAAGACGTCTCTTCGTCGTCTTCGACAACGTCGGGAAGCGAATGCCCGCGGTTAGGAGAGCTGCCCATGGCGGCCACTACCGGTAATCGTAAAGGTCACGAAGAAACTGAGCATAAAAATTGGATCCGACTGCTCAGGTGCTTAATGAAGAGTTCGTGACGGACCCCACTGTTTACATTGACGCAATCAACAATATGTCTATTATCGTGAGGCCATTAAATATCTCGAGCTAAATTAAATACTGCGCTGGCCTGGTGTGCGTTTATACCAATGGCCCGGATAAATAAATTTGTCACATTTCCATTCAGTTAATTGAGTGGACAATCGATGGATTAATTAACGTTTTTTCGATTTGGGCCACACTGTTTGCTTGGGTGTGGGGAAGGGATAATAAAATAATTTAGGGAGGCTATGTAACAATAATTTATTTACTCATTTTCGGAATATTTGTTCAATATAATTATTTCAATGGAATTAGGTAAAATAAAATACATATATGAATATATAGTAAATTAGTTCAGTTGTGTCCATTTTAATCGGGTTTACTTATTATTAATAATATGCAATATTGTACTCTTCCGGTTATTTTATTATCATTCTCTCCTGAATAATAATAAAATAATCGTAAGGGTACAATATTGGAAACATCATTAGCACCGAATATTGAAAATTCTCTAGTGTTTTTATACAATTGAGCGTGGAAGAGGTAACTAATCCAAAAAGTTCATCAAAATGTTCTGATCAGTAATTGAAAACGTGTCTAGGCAAGTTTGATTTTGTGTAGGCAAAATTGTGGGTTTGAAATTTTTATAAGCGTAGCTCCGAAAATATTAAGTTTCTTGCAATGATAAGTGATTTAAAGTGTGAAGGCCCAGAATTTTATACAAAGTTTATGATAATCTCGGACGATTTTATTTTCCTTGCAAACAAAATTCAAAATAAAGTAAAAAGTAAAAAAATAAAGTAACACAAATATGTGACCAATAATTCGGGTGGAAGAGAGGTTGTCGATCACTTTAAAGTAGGTTCGCTATTCTCATTGTCGGAAATCTCAAAGACGGTAAAAGTACTATTAATTATATAATTATTTGTATGTGAAGCTTTTTATTCTGAATTAAAGGATGAATTCAAAAAGGTAAGATTATTTCACCTGAAGATGAATTGTCTGAAGCTGAATATAAATAAGTTTAAAAATGTTTTAGCATCTTATGATTACATAAACTTTTAATGCTATTATGAATTGCTGAATTTCATTCTAATAAAATATAAAACAAACTTACCATTGTGTATATTGGGTTATAAAAAATTCCAATATACACATCATATCAAAAATTCCAAAGCAGAAAAAAATTGTCTTTTCAATTCAGCTCCGAAAGAACTTCCACTTACATTAATTTTGGGCAAGCGGCGCAAAAATATGGTACGAAAACTTCGTAATTTTTCTTTTACATCCTTCTAATTGCAGTTTTGTCGCTATTTTTTTATACTCTTCGACCCTTTCGTCTATATTTTTATTTAGATAGTGACCCTTTTCCCACAAACATTTCGTTGATTCATATACAACTTATCAACGTGAAAACTTCTTCCGTCATCCACTCCCTCATTTTAAAGCATTTAACAATTCTAAAGGCCGCCACGAGCTATCAACAACTACGCATTACTTCATAATTTCATTGAAGTGTTTTAAGGGCGCTTTTCTATTTGCAATGCAAACGCTCTCATTCGATCTCGTGTGGACATCAATGCAAACAAGACGATGCAAACGATTTGCGCAAGAGTGTAAAATCGGTTACAGCCGGCGAAATGCTTGCTTCGTGTTGACAACGTAATGAAAGTCGACTCGCAATAGCGGAAAAACAACGCTATAGCTCGCGCTCTCACTTGCATCGTATGTTTGTCTCTTAACACATGAACTTACGCTTTTTGTTTATTATTATTATTGTTGAGAAGTGGTTCAGCTTTATGACCCTGCACTGCGACCTACAGAAGGCCTGTCGTTTTGACAAACTCCAGGATTTTTCCCGGTTGAGCTGTTTTTCACTATTCCATGTTCTGTTTTTAGCCCATAGAACGTTATATCTGCTGCATATAAAAGCCTCGTAGTGACGTATGGAGGTCTCTTCCTCTTCCCCACATCCCCTACACGTTGGTGAGCTTTAATCCTGCCCATGGTATGAGATCCCGTATATTTTGAGTGCGAAGTTTGCCGCTGCTTCTGATGGCCCAGCCCGGAACGCTTTTGCTACTTCCTGCCCCGGGGACTGCCTCCAGTGGGTTTGAAGTCATTGTTTCAATTCCTAAAGTATTTGTTTCAAACCCGTGTCTTCCGCTATCTGGGCGGACGTCCTGACCGCTGAACCACTCGAGACCTCCAATCTCTTCCAAGAATTTTATTCCTTGAACGAACGCACCTATATGCCGGTACGTATTGTTCACCTAAGAAACACAACGCAATCTTCGTTCATTGAACATCGAATTTAGTTCATTGAACATCATTAATGTGTAAACTGGAATCAAGACTGTATTACTCCTATATTAGGATGTAAATATATAAACCACTAAAGTATTTTTTTCAAGTAAAATAACGTCTTCGAGACGGGATTCAAACCCGTGTCGTCCATTATCCGGGCGGACGTTCTGACCGCTGAACCACTCGAGACCTCCCATCTTTTTGACAATTTTATTCCTTGAACGATCGCACCCACATGCCGGTGCGTGTTACACAAACCTGTTTTCACCTAAGGAACACAATCTTTTTCAAGGATTTTAATGTGTAAACTGGACTAATTATTCACAACAAACTTGAAGAGTGTGTTTACGTCCTAATATAGGAGTAATACAGTCTTCAAGTTTGTTGTTGATTGTTTCAATTGTTTGAAGATGCCATTGTAGAATTTTAATGTCACTTCTTCCTGTTTCGTATGTTACAGGAAGGGCCGGTTCTGGTCCAACCAGTTGCTGTTTACAACCCTGTTTTGAAAGCTTGTCAGCCCTTTTGTTGCCTAAAACGTTCGCATATCCCGTCGCACATAGTTTTTAATAGTTTTTAGTTTTAAATCGTTTTCCACCCCAGTGCTTCTAGTTTGCGAGTATGCTCATGAACTTTCCTGAGCTTATTTCGCAGCTACTGAGCGCCTTGAGAGCAGCTTGAATGTCTTCGATTCTAGTTGACACCATATATTTCAGGTTGCAATACAGTCGTCTGCATCCCGAGCGCAAGAGACAGGCTTTATCTCAGTTCACCTGGACCGAATATCTCAGCCCCACTGCCTTGCAGGTTCTTCGAGGTATCAGTGAAAATGCTAGTCCGTTCAGTATTACCAATTTACGTTCCCTTGTTGGTATAATTATTCCAAAGGTTTTAGTAATGGTATACCTTCCCGATATTCCGTTAACCTCAGTTGGGTTAATTTTCATTCGACTACCTTGCATGAGAAACCTTGCTGCCTACAAGATGTAGCGGTAGCAGGTCCCAGCAAGATTTCCATGGCAGCTGTCGGTGATGTCGACATTGCTCCAGTTATGCAAAGACGTGCTAAGCGTTGCAGCTCAGTAAGTTTTGTTCTGCACTCCTTGAGCAGCGTTCTAGGCCATCGCACAAACCCCACGGTTCTGAACTTAATCTTGCGTAAATTTCTATCTGTACTGAGGGCTGTACTATCAAATGCATGTCAATATCTAAGAACACACCAAGTGGTTTCTTTTGTCTCATATGGTCGGACTTACATGGTAGTGCTTTGCTATGAATACCACATTCACCTCCCTCCACGCCCTGAGTATACAAGCCAGTTGTAGACTAGCTCATAGCTGGGAAAATTTCATCTTTCCGTGGAGATTTAAATAGTGCAAATTTGTCGCAAGTCCCCATATGTCCCTGTTCGCTCTCTCAAAGGGTCTTACCATATCCAACTGGTTTTCTAATGAGGATTTCTGAAGAGTAGATGATTCCGGGAAGGGCGTCTGCAGGAAGATATGAAGTGGTCCCTTCTCGGTCTATGTATGTCTCCCTTGTTTCGTACAGAGGGAATCTATCTTCCCCTTCGTTTTTTTGATAAGCACCTTCGCGGATCTTTTAGGTTCCCCCACAGTCGCCCCACCAAGAGTATTCCGTCAGAGTGGTTCTTACGGACCCAACTCCCCGGTAGCTTTAGGTTTATTGAACAGTCTTCTAGTTTCCGTCCTCATGACGGCGAGTCCCTCGTGCCACCAGGGCACTTTTTTGAGGTTATCTTCGTCCTCTCTGGGCAGTTAGCTTCGCAGGTTGTCTTCACTGCAGTGTGCAGTGCGCTCTCGCCCTAGCACCCAGATTAGCTGGGGTGTTCACTTTTTGTGGACAGTTCACGACTTCCACTTTCAGGTGGAACCTGAAGTGTACAGAAATAGAGATCACAGTAAAGGCTCCGTCAAATAGGATGCGGTCTGCCGCGAGCTCTGTATTGTTTAGTATTGCATGATCCTGGTTATACAAAAAACGACCTACCGCGGCGGACTATCAAAGGTCGCCGCGGTAGGTCGTTTTACAGACCGCGTCCTGTTTGACGGAGCCTTTAGTGGTCCTTGAATTCCTGTATAGACGAAATGGCATCTGATTTTATGTCAAACACAATGTATCGGGTTAGCAGAAATAAGTTTCCCACTTCAGAAGGCTCTAGAATGCGTTCTATTGGTCCCAATGAGATAAAATTTGAACTACAGATAATTCAAATGATGCGCTTGACATTTATTAAATAGAAAAAATAGTGCAAAAATGCCGATAGGTGGCGCTGTAATACACATAAAAACATCCTCTACCTATTGCTAAGTTGCCCAGTTATTTCAAATTTCTGTGTCATCTTGCGCAGACCACATGTAGACATTGGACCTCTTCGTATCCGCTTCATATGGCGAAATTCTTTTACAGCTGCAATAGAGTTCTTTCTGCTGGTTCAATTTTAAGAAGAACAATAGAACAATTTTACCAGTAGCGCTTTTTCTTGCAACATACCCATGATGTGGAAAGAAGTAACTAATGTTCATTCAGATTCCGCCTTCTTTTTACTCAAAGAATAATGCTAATAGGAATGTGCTGTTATGCAAATGTTGTTTCACATTTTCGATTTATGAAAATCAATACCATTTGCGCCACCATCGGTGGATTTTTGTACAACTTTTCTTTTAATTTAATAAATGTCAAGCGCATCATTTGAATTATCTGTAGTTCAAATTTTATCTCATTAACATTATTCATCGTCTTTGGGCGCCACTGTTCAATGAAAAATTAAATCCCTGCCCTGAACAGTTGGCAGGAACAATAATAAGAGTTTTTCTTTTAAATAGTATTTAAATGAAGTAATAACTGGTGAAACAATTAGCGTATTTTACGGACTATAAGACGCACTTTTTTCTTCAAAAACTTGCCTCCAAAATTCAGGTGCTAGGAAGGCCAAATGTGTAAATTGCAAAAAAATTGCTTAAAAATTAAGGTGCGTCTTATAGTCCCTAGTGCCTTACAGTCCGTAAAATACGGTAAGAAAAAAGTTGTGGATGATAAAAATAAAAAACAATACTATTAAATAAAATTAATTAGTATTAATAATTTAGTATTTATCTACAATAAATTTAGGATTTTAGATTAAAGATTAAATACTTATTTATTTACCCAGAAAAGTGTAAAATAAAAGTCGTGACTTACACGCTCAACCGTCACGAACTCAACCTCTTCTAAGAATCGACCAGATATTCAAAATCCCAAAAATCCGAAAATAAAAACTAAAATTCAATACACCTAGAGCCATCCAATGATTAAATGCCAAACTGAGGAAAAGAAATTTGCGTCAGTACCCCTACCTTGACCTGATTAAATAAAATGTATTTTTTAAATGCAACAAGGTATATTAATGTATTTTTCAATTCCTCGTCGAATTTTTGAATGATTTTATTAACATGTATTTGTCCAAAGTCGCACTGTTTAGAGAAGATCGGGGGGTTAGCAAAAGTGAAATTAAAGTCATGTGAGTGGACCACACCAGTTGATTTCTTTGTGGCAACAATGTTTTGGCAACTAGGAAGTATGCTAATATTATGAGTTCTATTACTAGTTCTGCGCGTAATGCGTATTGTTGCAGGTGATGAAGTGACGTCTCAAATAAGTCTTTTTGATTTTCGTAATTTTAGTTCAACAGCATACATAAGTTCGTGATAAACAAAAAGGTAAAAATAAGGTTCCAATTAAAATTACAATTGGATTCATATATTGTTATACACAGATGTTGTTGCATTATTGTTGAGCAACAAATATTTAAGCACGTTTAGCTTGAATAATTATATGGCATGATTTTATTCAGACACAAATAATTTGTGTGTCTGAATTACTTTCTGAATGCATTACTTTCTGGTACTACAAATCATATTGCTTACAGAAACAAGTTGTTTATAAGAAGTATGTCTTATTGTCAAGTGACCGTGTTTATTATAAACATCTGAACAGACCAAAGAACAAAGAGAAAAGAAAAAGATACTAAGTAGTTAATATACAACGTACCTTCCACATTGTTGCTTGCTCTGCTCCAAAAATAATTCTTCCTGCTTATTACATTCCACATAGTGATTCCTGAAATCTTCCTCTTCCTCAAATTTCAAACAACACGCTTCACATCTGTGTTGAGTTTCCATCAATTCCGATTCAGTCTTCTTCAAATCTACGGCACAGGATTAAAAGAGCTTAAGGTAAATATAGGAGAAAATTAGATATTATGTGATATTTCTGTTCTAATCATAAGGTCTACCACTACTACTACTAGATACTCCAAGGTATCCGAAGTAATAGGTACTCCGAGCTCTGCTAGGACTTTCATTATTTCTCAGTTTACATATACTATAAGCATACCCTAATAGGGTGTTATTTAATTATACTGTACGTACATGATTACATTTTATTTTATTTCTAAAAATTAATAAAGATTAAATTCCTGTGTGTTGTGAGTTTCTCTGCATTTTCTCAGTACTATTAATTATTTTGCTCTGCTATTCTTTGTTTCAATTTCTACTATTAACAATTACTATGACCGTCTTTCGGAAGAGAAGACATGCCAAGAAACTGAACAAAACAATGTTTAATGGAAGCTTGCCTTTCGTTATTCAGATACACCAGATACATGAAATATTGTACCCACATCAATGATCCTTGGCTTTCCACAACACCTGCCTACCTTCCCATACACTTACTGAGCCATTTATTAAATATTTTAAAATCGATTACTTTATTTGTCCATTTATAATCAATTTGGCGACACTTCCAACTTCCATTCAGGTATTATAATTTAATTTTAAATTTGAAATTTCTGTTGCTACCTTTTCACTCACTACATACTCATTAACCTAAAACTACTTAACAATTACGTGTATTAAGCTGCTAATTTGACGCACAAATTCCAATTTTGTTGCTCGCACTCTTTAGCAGAAAAAAATTGTTTTAGTGACGCACGGTAACAGCAAGTCTTGCATCCACCGCGCTCCTTGTTAAATTAGTATTACATTAAAATAGTTGTTGTTGTATTAAAGAGAAGAATTTTGTTGGAAAGAACACAGTATCAAATTATTTCTAACAAGAAATGCGGCGGAAGCAAGTCTTGAGGTTACCGCACATCACTAAAACCATTTTTTCATCGCATCCGAAGGAGCAACAAAATCTCTCTTTACTATTATCGAAAGGTGGAGAAAGAAAAACTATTGTAATATCAATAACACTGCAGCATCAAATTTATCAGGTATATATTGTTATGTTGTTCCTAAAAATTGAATAACTATAAGCCTTTAGTCCATTTCATTCTTTTCTTCTAAAATAATCAACTATGAAGCTTTTGCTTTGGTTTCTATTCACCTCTTAGTTAACTATTGTTTTAATTTCTATTATTATTAATTATATTGAGTGCCTGCACTTTCATCAATTTATATTTGTATCACCGACGAGACTTGATATTCTAAGTATGTTTATTTTGGTACAAACTAATTTTTAAGAACACCTGCTAATAGATGAATTTTGGTTGTTTCCCACACAAAAAGGGCGGATTTTTACCTTTTAAACTGACTTTCTATTAGTTTACCTAGATGTTTGTTAAATATTTTAAAATCACATAAGCAATTGACCGCACGATGGAACTGTCAGTATTAAAATATGAAAAGGGATTAAAAATGATTAAGTCTTTGAACCGGGAGCAGCCTGGTACCTGATAAGGCCGAGCGATAGCTCGATCTACCAACTACTTATTGTTAAACACCGGGTAAACTGATCTTTGCTGAATTTCCCAAATACTATTTATATTTAATTTGAAATTATTTACCTATCCGGCTTTTGTATTCTATAATCAAACGTTACTTTACTTGCAAGTTCTCTCGATTTTGAATTTAACCCCGACATAAAATTGTGGTATTTTATACATCTAGGGACTTTAATGGCACTACACATCGCAGGTTAACCTCAATATTCAACTTCGGTCACCTACACAAACTGCTGTGAGCACATCATACCCTGACGTCAAAGCTTGGCTCCTGTCCACCTCGACAGCCAGCTGCCAGCGTAGTTAGATTTTGCGGTTCGGTCAACCTGTGTATCTGTCATTTTGACACAAATCTTACTGACTTGAGAAACGTCAGTAAGTTTTAAAAACGAGTTCCCATCGGTGGCGCATTGGTGAGATTGTTTTTTTTGTTTAACAAACCAATGCGGGCTGGCATATATTATTTTAGCTCGTTTAATAATATTAATAGATCTCAATCGATTATTCAAGTATGTTTCATTAGTGACAAATTTATAATGAACCCCTAATTTAATGGCTGGATGGAGTAAAGAGCAAAGACCTGGTAGCATAGTAACAAGCCGGTCAATTTATTTTGCGCCTATATAGATCTACTGATCGAACATTCTATATTTCTAATAGATTAAAATGAGGTTTTTAGAAATATCACTTACCAGGATTTTCATTTGGCAATGGTTCATCATCTAAATGAGCAGAGTGCTCGGTTTCAAAGATATCTGAAATAACGTTCAAGTGCACCAATTCATCGTCAGTCGCTTGGAAATTGTACGACTCGGTCACCACTTCGGTTTTCGTTGTTGTTATTTCTTCGTAAAACGGTGGTATAACCACTAAATTTTCTTTCCCGCCTTTTTCATGAATGTCGCAGTCTGATAATTCCAGTTTTAGTTTTGCATCTTCGGACATGGTTATTTTTATAACGGGGTTTTTTAAATTCTTCTTGCAGTTAGTTTCTTTATTTGAAGTTTCAGCTCAATAGACCCTTATCACACTTTTGCCAGTAATATCAGTTAAAATGAAGTTGGAATTTAGTAAAAATACGTTAGAAAACAGAAACCACTCCCTTCCTTTCCTTCCTTAGCCCTTCGCATTGCTGCCACCTTTTCAGTTAGGGAATATATAGGGTCACCAACTTCTTCACCCAACTGTTATATATGCAACCAAGGTTTAGTCCTGTTGTAAGACTAGTTGCATAACTGTGTAATAATTCTGGAATCATAAAAGTTAAAGTGTCTTGTATAGTCCTTTACGCCCTTTCAAGATATAAGAAAGCGGTAAACCTAAAAACAACTACAAACCTCCCTTCCCCTTAAATAATAAGTCAAACGTTTGTTCAACAATCTCACTAATATCAAATTTAGTCAATATGAAGTAGAAGTATTGAATACTAGCTACAAATATGCCATCCCTACTAAAACAGGTCTATTAAAAAACAGGATTGAGTGATTGAATTCGATTTAGCTACATATTCAAAAACATCCCGAATATAAAAAAAATAAAAAACGACCTAACCATTTTTCTAGGAAAAGAACAAAAACAGTCACAACCCCATAATGCCAACAACAATCAATCTTTTCACAATCACAACAAAAAAATGTATGCAACCATAAAAAATAAATTAATCAAACATAATCTGATAATAAATATTAAACTTTTTTACCAGAAAATTGGCGAGCAAAATAAGCCATTTAAAGGAAAAATAAGTGGCATACGAAATAGAAAAGATAAAGCGGACCTTAAGATGGACCCGGAGCAAACTGGAGAAGGGGACGTGCAGGAGGGGGACGAAGAATTACTAACAGAACCGGCGAGTGAGCAAGTCAAGAAAATAAACGATAAGAGACGAAATGGCAAATAAAGTACGGTGAGGAGAAGCTACAAGAACGATTAACTGCTCTAGTCAAAAGAATCTGGAATGAGGAAGGCATGCCAAGAAAATGGGGCAATCGTGACGAAAAACAGAAGAATGATGTGAGAAATGTTAAATAAATACCTCGAACCTTATATTGTTCGAAAAGGAAAAAATCAAGTAATTTAATGATGGCAAAATCAACTATGGTTTCTATTTAAAAAAAATATAACTTTGGGTCATATCTCGAAAGTGGTGCAAGGTAAAAAATATTTTTATAATTTATCCTACAGAATGTTTTGATACGATAAATGATATGGAAAATATTCACATTTGAAGAAAATTACGGTTTTCAGGATATCTAGTAGGCGATGCTTTTTTTTTGGAAAAACAAAAGATTTGAACAGCTTAGATAAACACCCCCGTATTGTTTCATTTAATTGAAGCTGTAGCTCTTACCGTTTCTAAGATACCAATGGTGAGCATCAAATTTGGGACACTTGTATATCAGGCAAATCATTAAATGATATTTCAATTCTATAGGAATAGCATACGCTGAAAAGCAGTGCCACCTACTTTGAAGTATGAGGCAGGGCCGTTTTATCCATTAGGCACTGTAGGCAACTGCCTAGGGGCCCCGCCACGTTCAGGGGCACCGCGCTTCAGAGAAAAAAAATGGACAATGTTTCTTAAACAGTAAAAATTTAATTTGAAATTTCAATGACAATTGTCTTGCTCTGTACATTACATCGACGCTATTTTAGTACATTTCGGAACGCATTCCAAATTAGGTA